>ML307431.1:0-63723 GCA_005239505.1 Nicotiana paniculata | reverse complement strand
CCAATCAAGGGTATACACTCCCTGGTTGATGATTTCTTTTCCAATCAAGGGTATACACTCCCTGATTGATTTTCTTTTCCTGACGCAGGGTATATACTCCCGCAGTCGATGCCAATCAAGGGTATACACTCCCTGGTTGATGTTTTCTTTTCCAATCAAGGGTATACACTCCCTGGTTGATGCTTCCTTTTTCCAATCAAGGGTATCCCTGGTTGATTTTCTTTTCCCGACGCAGGGTATACACTCCCGTAGTCGATTCCCTCCCTAGTTGATGCTTTCTTTTCCAATCAAGGGTATACACTCCCTGGTTGATTTCTTTTCCAATCAAGGGTATACACTCCCTGGTTGATTTCTTTTCCAATATAAGGTACACAATCCCTAGTTGATTTCATTTTGCAACATAGGGCTCCCAACCCTTAGTTGATCCCGCTTTGAGATATAGGGTATCCACTCCCTAGTCTGCAGTAACTCCGGGTGCACCAGTCCCGGCTTTTCATTGCTTTCAATAATAAAGTAGCATAGAGTTCGTTACAATAACTCATGAAATCTTTCTAGTGAAAACTGGGGCAGAAATTTCGTTCGTTTGTTTTGATTTTTGTGCAGATTATGTTTCTAGGACATTGGAACTCGAGACGACCAAAAGAAGAAGTTTCGATCCAAAATAACAAAACAAAAAGAAGAAAGAATCCAAAAGTGCACAAACGGGGAAGATGTGGACTATTTAGGACGAGATTGAAGTCATCCGTCCAGTATATCCTACTTTGAGGAACGACAAGACAAAACCAGCACCTGCGACTAACAAGCATCAGGATCCAGGTCAGAGTCAGCAAAAGATCAAGACTCAAGACCAAGTCTTAGATAGGAATCTTGTAACTAGCAGTTGATAGGTTTAGTTAGTATTTCGTTTTGTACTTGGGTGTAATAAGTAGATCAGCAGCAGTAACAACAGCAACCGCAGTGAAACCACAGTTACTCGGTAGTCCCAGCTACCAAAACTTCCAGAACTACACTGACCTGATTCCTTTATAGCCAAGGATATGTAGGCAACCTCTGAAGCAGGGTTCGGTCAAACATTTCAAAAAAAAACGCTTCACAATGGAACATATGAATAAGTAAAAGTCGTTTATTGCTGCTCACTTTGTCTTTGCCCGAAAACTCTTCGTGTTTCCAAGCAAAGAGGGGCAGCTGTGAGCATGTGATTTTTCACCCACCATATACTCCTCTAAAATTCAATAAAATAAATTAATTTCACAAATTTTGTTGAATTTTAGTGTTAATTGTGAATTATTTTTATTGCATATTCATAATTCATCCTTTAAAATTGCGTACTTAGGCTCATCATTATTATCAAGGAATTATATATTCATTATTTGTAATTAATTGAATAAAATAACAAACGAATCATGGTTATTTAACGTAATGTAGTTTTAATAACTAATTACTAAAAATTAATTATTTTTATTCGATAAATCACAGGTTTAATTAGGAATATAAAATTGGTCATTTTATTCTTGATTAATCCGCAAATAGATAAAAAAAATAAGGTTAAAATTAATTACTACGTTTTTTGGATTAAATTATATTAGAACCTAATTAGATTAACTAGTTTAATTAATCAAGAGAGCTTTATTTCGGACCTGGGCCAAGAAATACCCAGGCCCAATCCCTATCTCTATACACTCAAACGACCCAGCCCAATACACCTCCAACCCGGTCCGGCCATACCCAAAACGACTTCCTTCAATTAAATCGAAAGATCTCAATCGTTGATCTTTCCAGATCCAACGGTTGAGAACTCATTATCGATTAACTATATATATGTCCAAACACTCACCATCCCCCTCATTTCCATCAAAGTCTAACCCCCACCAACCCCTAGCCGCCTCCCCTCCCCTTCGTCTCTCTCTCTTCTACCTCGACCAAACCTTAGCCGCCCTAGATTTCCGCCACCGGAACTCGCCTAACGGTGGCGGACAATCTCCAAACCACCCCAACCTTTCACCCTACAACCCTCTCCTCACCCTTAACCCCATCCCACCATCAGCTTCCCCAAAACCCCACCCAAAATCACCCGATTTCAGATCTAAGAATCTGAAAAACCTAAAATGCTTCAACGGTCGACTTCGAACGATTCAACGGTTCGGACCTACATGAGTCAGTTGATCTTGATAAGAGAAATTGATTCATGTGGGTTTGACTCGTTTTCAAACCCTCCGGAGTCCAGCCAAGGTCCGGCTATTTCTTTTTTTGCCGGCCAAACCTTTCTTTTACAGGTACCCCCTCTCATTTCTATATGTTTCGTGTTTTTTTTAAGCATGAATAGGCGTAGTTTAATCAGTTTTCTTTTCTTCTTTGTGTCACTGTTTACTTTTGACTTTATCACTATTTTGATTACTTTCTTTTACCTGTTCATGCTTGATTAGTTCGAAGCCCCAAAATATATTTTTAAAACATATTCTTAGTTTAGACTTGGTTCACACATGCATGCTTAGGTTAATTGAACCCTGTTTGGATATTGGAATGATATAGTTCAGGTTTTGATGATTCATGAGTTTTAAATGTGCTTCATGTGCTTGCATCAGTTGATTGACCATGTTTAGGTTTTCTTTGTATATTATGCTCAGCTGCTCGACCCCCTAACCTGTTTTCTGATTTTTAGTTTATTGTTGAATTGATTTCGCCTCAACTCATCTTCGATTTAGTAGTTTGATTAGTTAACTATTAATTAGTTTGATTAGGTATACCCTTGAAACTAAGATAACTAACAGTATAATTGGAAACTAACTCTAAGGACCTAAACTAACTAACCTAGAACCTGAAAATAGCTCACCTAAAATCAAAGATTGATTAGTGAGTTAATCATCCCAATTAGTCAATATTTAATAAGCTAATTACATACTAAACTAAGAGTTAGTTAATTGCAGCCTTCACTAATTGTTAATTAAGTTGATCACTCAATTAGGTTGATCAAGTATAATGACTCAAATCGAGTTAATCACAATTAGGTTTAAATCTAAAATAATTCACCAAAGCTTAAAGAATCAAGATTAGTTTTAATTAAGCCAAGTAAACTAGCATCAAGCTAATAATACTTATCAGTTCTAGTTAACTAAGGAACCTTACTAGGTTTAGGTAACTAGAGTTAAATAATAACCCAAGTGAGTTTAACCTTGATTATCCAATGGTAAATTCAGGGACTCCAGGGGGTACATTAGGTAACTCAGTTTAGGAAATCAGATTTTTAAGGTTAAAAGGGTCTTTTAATAGATAGGAAGGTTCTAGAATAGGGGCAGATGTCCCAAGGATAAGGTTGACAGCTGCCCTATGTACTATTTAGTACTATTTTTCAGCTTTTGGATAGGGAATATTCCAAAGAATACCCCATTCCGAAAAATCCTATAAATATACTTTCTTTTTACATATTCAGGGACTTTTTTTTTAACCTTGGGCCCTGCTGAAAATCTGGATACAGAAATTTCATATACACACACAGAGTAGAAATCCTATACTAAAAGAACACTCGATTATGTATAGAAATATCTGAAAAAATTTGGTTTTTTTCAGTCTTGGTATTCTTGAACTTGGGTGGTAGCTGATTGGTTTTTCTGGGTTTTAAAAAGTTTATCTGGTTGAAATTTGTTTTCTTGCTGGTCCTGCTTCAATTTCTGGTTTTCCAAGCTCTCACTTTCTAGGCTTCTCTACTGCTGGTTTTGTTTCCTGTTAGTTGCTGTGTTGATCTCTAGTTTTTAGCAATTGACCTTTATTTGGTCAAGTTTTCTGCTGTTTACTCTTAAAAAGGTATGTATTAACTCTTCTTGTTCACAATGAAATGCTGGATTGAAACTCTCTTCTTTTACTCATTGTTTAAGTTAGTTGTTCTTGATAAATAAGGTTGTTTCTTCTGCTTTATGTAAATGTGACTGTATAGATGCTTATTGGCATGATAATGATTCTGTGAGTGTGATAGGTACTGTTTTGCTCTTGGTATTTCTTTCCTGGAGTATTCTGTTTATTTCAGGCTAAAGGTATATAAATGTAGTTGATAATTGTAGTTCCACTTCCTAAAAAGGCTGCACTATGGTGTAGAATCATACCTTCTCTATGGTCGGGTTCTGTCTATAAATGTGCAGAAAATATGCTTTCAATTGAGTGTCTTTGGCCAATAAAGAGATTCAACAAGCAAGTCTCGGGGTAGGTTAGTATTAGCACTAGGGTAGATGAGTTTGACCTTCCAATGGTCAAATTCACCCCACAATAGTGCATAAACAGTAGCATGTCCCTGAAGTCACCTCTGCTAGGGCATAAAATAAGTAGTCAAAAGGCCTCCTAGAGTAAGGAATCTGAATCTCTTAAAATGATCAGATTATGTCTCTATAAAAGCCTAAAAATTCAAAATTATAGTATAATTGTCAAGAGGTACAAAAGATGAGATCTATGGAGCTGAATCTGACTCTTTTTATGGCCAGATTTAGTCCAGAAAAGGTCTGAATATTCTTTGTTCTTCTAAGAGCGTCATTAAGGAGTGAATCTAACCTCTTTCATGATTAGATTCATCTTTTGACAATACTCAAAGGTATATCCTCAACACTGTCCAAATAGTAAAGTGTTGGACTTACAATCTTAGATTAATGATAGAAGGTGCTCTTATTTGTGTTCCTTGTTCATTGAAGAGACTCAGTAAGCATGTCTCCATATGGCTTTAGACTTAGGTTAATGTTGGCATTATGGGATTGAAATCTGACAGATTCATGGTCAGGTTTACACCAAGAGAATGCATAAATAATTCTGTTTTGTTAGTGTAGCTTAGCATAGCATTATCAAGTTTAAACTTGACCTTCTTTCATGGTCCTGTTTGGTCTGGTGCGTGCTCAACACTTAATTAGTTTGTGTTTTCTATAAATTACAAAAAAAGAGGACGGCAATTGTACAGTACGAAGAATCCAGATGTGGAGCAGCTATTTAGGATTTCCATTTTTAGTTTTTCTTTGATATTCATAAAAAATGTATTTTTACGGAAGCTGTATTTTCGCTTCAGAAAAACTGTAATTCGTTCATTTATGCACTTTGGAATCTTGTAATTTAAGGGACTGGACTGTATATTCTTTTTTAGCCCTTCAACTGATAGTGTTCAAGCTAAAATTTTGAGGCGATTTTCCTGGAACTTTGAATCTGTTTTGCTCTAAAAAGTAGTTCAAGGATAAAAAATAGGTGTTTAACCGAAAAAAAAGGAGTTGGTACTCAAATCAGTCCACATGAAACCTTTTCGTAAACATTTATTGGATTTTCATAAGTGGTCATTTCAAAATTCAGTTGTTTCAATATGAGTAGATTTAGTAGATTATTTTTGGTTCCTGTCGTATCCTATTAAATTTTCTGAAATCGATGTATTTACACTTTTGAACCTTGAAGCATGTGATTAGGCTATCTAAAAATTGACAAGAACTGTTAAATTGGTAAAACTGCCTGTGCTATGTTCTTCGTTAGAGATTACAAAGTTCCAGAAAAAATAAAGTAATTTTAGCTTACCAATTTGAAGCAAGACCAGTAGATAACGTATTTATGTGTCGATAATTCTTATAGGTGTATGTATATCTACACGAATGAGGTGCATCTTGATTAACACATTTTCTATCATCTACCAAACTAGAAAGAGAAGACCTTTAAGATCTGATTAAGAATTGAATTTCCTAACTGAAGTCTTCTTACAAAAAAAGCCAAACTAGGATGGCCTAAAGTGATTAATTGGGCTAAAATATGGCCATAGCCCGAAATATGTTGCCTTTTAGGCTAATGAATTTCACTTTTTAGGCAACCCCCTAAGTGGAAAGATACCTTTTAGTCTGAAATTTGGTAAAGAATCAAGTATTATCTCGAATTACCTTAACCTACAATCGGGAGTGGAAACTCATGCCCCCGACCCTCGACTCCAAACATTAACAAAATGTACATAGTAACCACGGGTGCATTTCATGTGACGTGTTTGCCGTGTGTTCAAAAACAACAAGTGCACACCATCGTGACTTGTTTAAGATGAATCCATAAACGTCCTAATTGATCTTAAAACTCAAACGATCTTTCAAAAAATAGAAGACATAGAGAATGATCGAACATCGCCTCAAATAGGCACTATAAAACCGTCACGACCATAGTATTGACTACATAATGTACACGCGGGTGCGACAACTCATGTCCCCGTCTTCAACTCCAAACTATAATAAAAATCACATGTTGTAATTGCGGGTGTATTTCATGTGGCGTAGTTATAATATGTCCCAAAAACAAATAAGTGCACGACATCGTGACTTATTTCAAGATAAATCCATAAATATTAAAAGCGGTTTAAAAAGTGAAAAAAATGGCTAAATGCACAATAGGCTAAAACAGGTAAAACGATCAGATGATATATGCCAAATATTAATAGTGAGCGACCGTGTTAGAACCACGGAACTCGGGAATGCCTAACGCCTTCTCCCGGGTTAACAAAATTCCTTACTCGGATTTCCGGTCGCAGACAAATTAAAACAGAGTCAAAATTTTCTCGGTTTGGGATTTTAAAATAAAACGGTGTCCCGGAGCATCGTCAAAAATCTGGATGGCGACTCTGAAAACTAAAATAAATCCTTAATTCGAATAATGTCACTTAAAGTGAAAAAACTCCCTTATTACCCTCACGGGATGAAAAAGGAGGTGTGACACTCATCATTCTTGTTCGTAAAATAAGCTACAATTAAGTTTTTCAGCGGGTATATTTTTCCCTTGGTATGTTTCCTTGAAGATATACATTGCCTATGTCAGCCTCATCTTTTCTTTCTTTGGCATTACTTCACTACTCATCATTTTTGTTCGTAAAATAAGCTAATTAAATTAGCTCTGCCAACTGCTCAAGAAAGGAGGATATTTTAGTACTTTTTCTTATTCATTCTGGTCCTCCACTTTGTTTGGTACTATTTCTTACTACCAATTTGTTTGAATTTTTTCTAATCAGGAGGGTCAAATTGATTTTTCAATGCAAATTCGGATGTAGATTTTTTAAATAAAATTTACATATTTAAAAATTACATGAAAAGTGTCTTATAAGTAACAATTAGTTAATAATCCAAAATATTTAAAAACTATTTGTAAAAAGCATGGTAAAAGACAACCCTCTTTGACCCCTCAAAAAGTAAAAGGTTCATTCTTTTTAAACCGAATGGCATAAATAATGACATTTAGTTTAATAAATAATGACATTATTTAGTTTATCCAATAATAATGACATTTTCTATATTTTCTTAATATATGAAAAGTTTTTATAGCTATACATGTACTATTACATGATTACCACCAGAGAAAAAGAAATTAAAAACAAAAAAGAAGAGATAACAAGTCATGCTGAGAAACATGAAGTTGCATAATTTTGGGAAATTATATTTGTATATCAATACCTTGAGAAAGAAACACTTGTACAACTCATTTACACGCTTGTATTCTTCATTGTTCGTAACTGACTTCTGAATTGCTTCACCAAATGCCAAAAGAGGTTTTCTCACACTTGTCTTTTAGCAAGTCTTATGATTTCGATCATTACTAAGTTAAACAGCAAGTTGAATATATGGTGGGCATAAGAATTTCTTGATACTGACTTCAAACAAAGAATGTTCCAAAAAATAAGACCACCATCAGTCAGAATCTTTTCTGCGGAATTGTTTTTCCTCCTTTTTCCTTTTTTCTTGTCCTCGCTCTTTCACTATATTTTCATTTAATCATGAGTGAAATGCTGAACATATCACTAGAGTTTCTGAGATTCCGTGAAAAAATTTCAATTTCATAATCAAAATTTAAAAGAAGAAAATCTCCTCAGGAACTCAATTTTCTGTAAGAAATTTCTTCTTGTAAAAGCCAGCAGAAGTAGACAAAACATGACAACAGACTCACCAATATTTATTCTCTTTTTGTTGTAGCACAGACCATAACTCCTTTCCCCAGCCTACCTCCATCTTCCCAACTCCTTCTTTTTACCATGACGAAAGAGGAGCTAGAATTCTCTGAAAATTCTTCTTCTTTATCCATTGAAAGTAACATGAAAGATCATAGCAATAAATCTGGAGGGGTAAGACCATATGTTAGATCCAAAATGCCGAGACTCCGATGGACACAAGATCTTCATCGCAGCTTTGTGCATGCTGTTGAGAGACTTGGTGGAGAAGATCGTAAGCTACCTCTCTCTCTCTCTTTTTTCCCCTTTTCTTGCATGAAAATTACATGAATTTGAATAAGCTAGCTGTATATAGTATTTACAATGCTTTTTTTCTTTTTAAAAGAGGAGTGGACCTATGATGACTTTAGGAGAAAGGTTAATTATATATATAGGAAAAAGAAATGTCTCTAACTATTCTTGGGTATTATTTTTTGATTGTTGTGTTTAATAAATTTAGGAGCAACTCCAAAGATGGTGCTACAGTTGATGGATGTGAAGGGCCTGACTATATCTCACGTAAAGAGTCACCTTCAGGTAGGTTAGAGACAAAGCTTTCGATACATAGGGTTAATTGGAAAAGCAACTTTTTTCCTTCTATTTACTTTCTCTTTTTTTGTATCATATCCATAGCTTTAACATCTATTTTGATATGAATAGATGTACAGAAGCATGAAGCATGACCAGATGATACAAGGTATGCATTTAACTTCTTTTAATTTGATCAAACTCAATTTTCCTTGTATGTTTTATCTTTGTCTATGTATTATATAGGTGAGGGAGTTCAGCACCAAATTAACTTCTTTTCATTTGGGCTTATTCTTTTTTTACTGGTGGAACTGTTTGACCAGATTGAAACTTGTTCTATAATCTAATGAACCGGATTCATTTACTTAGTCAATTGAACTAAATAAATGAGTACTGATCAGTGATGCAATCAAGAGAAGATTGGGAAATTCCATTTGAGCAATCTTTTATGTTTCATTTGACCCTTTGTGTGTTTTGCTGGCTTAATATATTGTTTTCCATAGGATAACGCCTTTTGCACTAAATGCGAAAGCTTCTTGGAACTAATTACTGGTGCTAGTCTACTAGATACCTATTCTAAGGCTAGCAAGGCCAAAATTGAGAATTCCTTTCCCATTTTCAATATAGTATCCTTCATTTTTTTTGAGTGTGGAAGAGTTAAAAATGTGTGAGATATTGCCGTGTGGTGGTGGTTGCACTACTACTATTCAATCAAAGACTCTTTAATTAATACAGTACAAGAAAAGTGTTCATGCAATAGAATGTGGATTCAAATTTTGAATTAAGGTATTTGAGCGAGTGAATCTTATAACAATATGTATACATGTTTTCGTCTTTAATTTTTTCACACATATACATGGCACGAGTTAAGTCCAGAACGTGCGAATTAGATTACTACATTTATTAATTAAATAAAAACAAAACATCCTACTTTGAAAACCCAAATTTAATTTTTAGTACTAATAATTTCGTGTATTCGAGTGTGAATCTTTCGCCGGACATAAACAAAGTCTGTATTTAATGTAGATGAATGGTGTAGTACGTAGTTTGGCATATATCTTGATAAACGTTATATCCAAAATTGAGAAATTTAGAATATGCATAATATATAACAGCAGGAATTAAAATCTCACAACATCTTCAAAATGTAATTATTTATATATATAGTTTAATAATTCATCTTCTTTTTTTTTGTTGTTACAGCTGAAGCAGATGTTACAAATGGGAGTAAAAGGAATAGAATAGATGGTGCAGCCAATGGGAACTATCATCACTACTACAATATTAATGACAAAGCCTTATTTGATGCCCATCCTTTGATTACTGTAACCAGTAATTTCGCGGACCTTGAGCCTACTATCTTGCCTCCTTCATGGTTCGTCTAATTAACTTCTCAATTTCTCCTTCTTTTTTCTCATCTATGAATTAATGTAATTAAATTCCATTTTTCTATAAAAAGTTATACTGAGTTTGATTTCTATGCACTAGTAACTTATACTCTTGCTTAATTAGCTCATTACGTACAGATAGAATTAGTAACCTGAAATAAGGTCAGCTCTAACGTATTAGATTATAGTGGTAGTATAAAAATTCATTACACTGCTATTGTATATATATATAAGTGCACTCTTGCTTACTCTTGGGTCCTTTTACAGGAAAAATATGCAAGAGACCATGGATTATAAGATCATGGGACTGGAAGGAAAGTCTAATCATTGCACCATGTTCAGGGATTTCTTCAATGGCCACAATGTTCAAGTAATTATAAGCGAAATCTCTGGATTTCAATAAGTTTTCTTTCTGTAACTTGATACAATAAATTGGAAGCATTATATATAAGATTGGTACCTATGACTAATTAACTAATTAGTACAATTTATTTCTGCTTTTTACAGGATATTGGTAACAGGAATAAAGTGGTACGAGATGCTAGCAATTTGTCAAATAAGAGTCCATCTACTTCAATTATTGAAACTGTAGAAGAGGAAGATTTCTCCAGTAGCAACATGTCCTTAGAGCCATCTGCCAGTTTTGATGTCAATAATCTCTCTCTTGAGCTCACCCTTGCTTAATATCTTTTCGTCTGTTCTGGCACAACCACCCCTATTCCAAATTTAGCGGAAAAAAGGCTTCTCATTATCCTAATTTTACTCTCAAGTCCTTGTGATCTTTTGTATTGGTAACCAAGCTAGGTACAACTTTGAACTAATTAATCAGTTTTTGATCAATCTGAGAATCGTTTAAACTTGCTTTAGTTTCATGACACTTATGAGGATAAGATGTTGGGTTGAGTCTCAACTTTAAATCCAATTAGGGTATAAGATATTCTGTTAATTCCAATTTTACTTAGTTATGATTCGTCCTACCTCTCAACTTTTGTACTCAAATTGTGTTAGATGCATGCTTTAGTACTAGATTGTGAGTTTATGGGATGTCGTATTCGATTATGCTTTATGTTTTTTTCTTCCGCTGCTACGACAAACTTTATGTTCAAATATTATTATTTTTCGCGTATGCGTTGAGTTATGAACGTTGATTCGCTTTAGGGAGGAGTCGCTCGCTACACGACCTCTTGAGTTTGGGTTGTGAGTTGTGACTGATAGGATTTGATAAGAAATATTTATGCTTAGCTTCGTGTTTGACCAAAAAGTTTAAAGTTTTTTTGTTAAACCAATTTAATAAGGAGATAACAGGTGAATCTTAGTTAAATATAATAAATTTTATGCTTGAATGTTTTGATGGTATGGGATCGTGTCCAAACTAATAAATACAAAGTAAATGCTCTATGATTATCAATGAATATAAAGGTAAAAACATGCAATAAATGTGACAAATGACATTAAATGTAATAAGAAAGAATTTGTCACTCGAATGTTGAATGAGTTGGATGATTTCTTCTTTTGACTACAACCTGTGACACTTAGACTATGAAGATGGACAAAGTGTTCTTGGATCTTGTGAGTAAAAGAGGTATATTGAACAATGGAATCAAACGGAGGAGACAAGACAAGCTTTTTGGATATTCTTGATAGTCAACCCTTTACAAGATATTTTTATCCGAAAAAAGAAGATCTCCTTTATTCCCTATCTCTTTCTATTATAAGGAATATTCCTAGGAAACCCTAAAAAAGTACAGTTGGAGGAATATTCAATGGAATATTCCTTTCCGCAATTCTAACGCTATTCTAACCGTTGCTGCCCTTTGTTCTTTACTCGACCTCGACATTGGTCTCTCTCCTGGCAGCTCCTCGCCACTGGACCGTGCTCGACCTCGGCCACAACTCGTTCGCTTGCATTCGCTAAACTCGACCTAATTTTGACCCATACAGTTAGTCCCTCCACTTATTGAGGTCGTCCTCTTGGATGTCCTTGATGAGCGGACTTTATCTGCAGCCGGTCAAAAGAAATTCCGACGTGGTGACTGAGCTGAATTGGTCGATGTCGAACTGATGACATGTCGCCTCACGGGCCATGGTTGGCGTGACTGACATAAGATGATGTCATGTCCACGCGCGTCATCATTACGCATCTTCCCGATGCACTGCGTTGTTTCCAGAGCCTCTGTTGCTTCGATTTTAGTGCCGCTGACGGTTTCTTGCATCGATTTGGGCATAACAATAGCCTATAAATAGAGGAAGGGGGAATCCCAAACGAAACTTTCGCACTTCATGCTCCACTTGCACCTTGCTTGTTCTTCTACTTCTTCTTCAATCCTTGTTTCCGATTTCCTCTTCCTTCTTAGATCTAGCTTCTGATTTCTTTTCCCGTCGAAACTCTTTCTTTCCGGCTCCACCTTATACGCGCTACTGTAAAAATGACCAAGCTGACTCATACTTCTGACATAGTCTCTTATGCTACCCTATTGTCGGTGGCCATGCCTTCCAGAAGCGGCGAACCCACGGTTGCGAAAGACGAAAGTTTTCCCATCGTGGAGGAGGTTGTTCCTCGTAATCTGTCGATCATAAATGATTTTCCAAAAGAGCCCACCCCTGCTCCTGAGCTGGTACTATCTGATATGGGGTTGAAGAAAATATCCGCCATCCGGTCTAAATTCCATATCCCTGCCCATATCGATACTGTTTCGGCAGGGAACGATGTGATACAAGTCCACAGGCCCGGGTATTGCGCTTTCTACGCCTACCCATTTTTGGTGGGTTACTCTCTTCTTCTTCCTCCATTAGCTGAGGAGTTCTGTCGCTTCTACGGCGTCTGCCCGACGCAGCTTTCCCCTTACTTGTACAAACTTTTTCTGATGTTGGCGAAGTTCACAATGTTGGCCGGCTGCGAGGTCTCCATCAGTCATCTGCTGCACCTCTTCTCACCTAGTTTTTACAGGGGCACGCTGATTTATCTCTGCCACTGCGGGACTAAAGGGTTGGTGGCGGGGATGGATGACAAAGCAAACCGTCGGTTCTGGTGCAACTATTTCTTTGTCAGAACCGAGCACGTAGTGGCAGAACCAGCCGGATTCCCCGAACACCGGAACTTCAACTGTAAGAATCTTTTACCATCTGTAATACGTTTGTTTACCCTTTTTTTTTGTTTTTGACTTGTTCCTGTCTTTCCACTTTCAACTGAGTAAAGTCCACATTTCCTAGTTTTTGACATTGAAGACTGGGTAACTCGCGTCCTACCTCACACTGTGGGAATTCGTTATTGGGCATCCTTCAATAAACGGTTTGGGCCCAAGCTTTCGACTAGTAAGTCTGATTTTCAGTTTTGCAACCCTTTCGTCTTCGTTATAACTTATCTCTATCTATTGTCGTCTTTTGACATAATTTCCTTTTTGTTCCCAGTCGGTGAGCTTCTAAGAAGGCGAAGGCTCCGGTACTCGCATTCCTCCAGGCGGTCGCTTCGGCTGGAATGCAATTCGTACTAGTCCATACGAAATGATCAAACTCTAGCTCCGTCATTGGACGATTCCGGCCCACAGGCGGACATCACATCGGCTGAGACCCCTGCCCACCCCATTTTGCACCTGATTGACGAGTTATCTCATGGCGAGGAGGAGATGGTACCGAGGAAAAGGCAGAGGGTGGAGATTGGAAGGATTGGTACTGCCGATGTCGAGCCTGAGAGGCCCATTGTTTTGGATGCAGAGTCAGCTCCCTTACTAGGAATTGAGGCTGCTTCCACGCCGGATATCATCACGGAGGAGAGGCCATCAGATGCTGAAGGGGCCCACGACAGGGGGTAACGTGCACAAACAGCTGAAGTCGGCACATCATCAGCCGACGGGAGAGATAAAATCATCCTCGCAGAAGATGATGGGTCGGGCTCCAATATCGACCCCGAGGAGGTGCGGGCATTTGAAGAGAGGTTCACCCGATTGGAAATAAGGACGGAGGGGCCTAATCGGAACATAGTCATCCCCGTAGATTATAACATTTTGGTTAACTCGGAACGGTGGTGCCGGTCTTCGCTCCTTTGTGCGTGGACTTTGAGAATAGGATGACGCAGACGCTGAAGGATGCGGATCTGTCATTGGGCATATCTGGCATGGCCCTGCGAGTAAGTTTACTTTTCCCGTGTTAAGTTAGTTCACTTTGTATGTGTTGTTTACCCTCCCCCTGACTCGTCTTCTTTTGTATGTCAGACCCTCATCTTGGAGATTGAGCGTGATCGACGGGAAGAGAAAAGGACGGGTCTCTTCAAGAAGATGGAATCCAAGTACAGAGAGTATCGTTCTAAGCAATGAACGCTGGTCAACGTACTTGGTGAGGACGGACAATTTCAAACGCTTCACGATGAGCTCAAGCAGAAAGATCAGGAGCTGAGGGAAAAGGATGGGGAGCTTATGAGGGCCATCGACAGGTGCAGCGTGCTTGAGGGGGCGTTGAGAGCTAAGGAATATGAGCTCAAGGTGAGCAAGGGAGTGATGGCCGAGAATGCTGACCTTTAGGCTCAGGTGGCATCCTTAAGGGTCGAGCTCGAGCAGCGCGAAGCTAGGGCCATTAGCCTGAGGGGTAAGTTGAGTGCTAGGATTGACGAGTTGATCGAGTTGAGAGAGCAAAAATGGCTGCTAAGGGGGAGGCGGCTGCACTAGGGGGTACCCTTCCGTGTTTGCAGGTCTGAGCAAGCTAATGAGGTGGAAACTTCTGCGCTCAAGGAGGCGAGGTTTGAAGAATGGATAGGGGGTTTGGAGGCGGAGCTGTCTGACTTGAAAGAGTAGGTTGCTGCCCTAAAAGCTAAGAAGGCGCAACATCAGGCCCAACCATCTACTTCTCATACTTCTATCGATCCCAGCGTGTCACGTGATTTGACATATACACTGGGTTCACGCTGAGGCCCAACTTGACATATACAGGGCTTTGGTAGTGGCCGGAAAGGTTTTTAAGGCGGAGTTCGAGGATGTTCGTGTAAAGGCACGTGCGGCTCGTGACGCCTGTGGTTATGAACCCTGTACGCCCAGCGCGGACGATGGTGAAGATGCCTTAGACGGGCTTTCCCCCGACCCTTGGTACGACGATGAGTATGCCAACGACGTTGGTGATGGGGGAGGGGAGGACGATGCAGTGTGAAGTCTTCGTACTTGGTTTTTGTTTTTTTTTGTGTTTTGCTGTTTCTTTTTTGTAGGGGCTTCTTTTAAGCCCTTTTCAAGGTGTATTGGAATGGAATGATTGAAATGGAGCAGTTATCTTTTGCTATGTTTTTCCGGCTCTTTTTTTCTTTTCTGTGAATGTCTCCTTTTGTAAAAAAGTCCCTGACTTTCAGTCGGTCGAATATAGGTTAGCTCAAATGAGATCAAATGTAAGTCGGTTCGAATGAGGTCGAATGTAAGTCGATTCAAACGCGGTCGAATGTAAGTTTATTCAAGCGAGGTCGAATTTACACTTCCTATGTTAATTCATATGAGGTCTAATGTAGACTTGGAAAATAATTCGAGCGAAGTCGAATGTACATTTCCTATGTTAACTCGAATGAGGTCGAATGTAGACTTGAAAAATAATTCGAGCGAAGTCAAATGTAAATTTACTATGTTAATTCAAACGAGGTCGAATGTAGACTTGGATAATAATTCGAGCGAAGTCAAATGTACATTTCCTGTGTTAATTCGAACGAGGTTGAATATAAGTCAATTCGAACGAGGTCAAATGTAGACTTGGAAAATAATTCGAGCGAAGTCGAATGTACATTTCATGTGTTAATTCGAACGAGGTCGAATATAAGTCAATTCGAACGAGGTCAAATGTAAGTCGATCGAACGAGGTCGAATATAGACTTGGAAATTATTCGAACGAGGTCGAATGTATTTTCTCTGCGTTGGCGTGATGTGTAAACTTGGTGGAGTTGTGTAAGAATATCACGTACTACTTTGTTTATTCATTCATTGGAGAATATTACATGTTTCTGTTCAGTTCGTACATACAATCGAGAAGTCCCAGTCTATCTAGTCCCTTCATCGTTCGGCCTGCAGAAGTAGTCGATAGGCTGAGCGATGAACTTAACACTTGAACTTCGAGAAGCCCGCTTCGTCGCCTCATTAAAAACCTCCCCGAGAAAACCCAATTGGGACAAAACTCAGGTGAGGGATAAAGAATACGACTTGGGGGACGTCTGTCTTCAGAAGTTGAAGTATTTGAGGTGGGCGACGTTCCAATTTTTTGGTAGTAGTTTTCCCTCCATTATTTCTAATTGGAATGACTTTGTTTGCCGCGGCCGTGATTTTGTATGGCTCGTCCCAATTGGTTCCTAATTTTCCTTCCCGTAGGTCTTTGTTTTCTTGTGTTTTGGCTTTGAGTACATAGTCCCCGACCTTGAGTGGCCTGACTTTGGATTTTTTGTTGTAGTATCGTTCTGCTTGCTGTTTTTGAGCTATCATTCTTATGTAGGCCATGTCTCTCCGTTCATCGGGTTCGTCGAGGTCTTGCTTTCTTCTCTCATCGTTACTTGGTCCGCTCTCGTTGGAGTATCTCAAACTTGGTTCACCGACTTCGACCGGTATCACTGCATCAATCCCATAAACTAGTGAATATGGCATTTCTCCTGTGCTTGTTTTTGGCGTGGTGTGGTATGCCCATAGCACTTTCGGTAGCAGTTCCGGCCACAATCCCTTGGCGTCCTCAAGATTCTTCTTCATGATGTTCATTATTGTTTTATTGGAGGATTCTATCTGACCGTTTCATGCAGGAAGATATGGCGTGGAGTGTATTCTCTCGATGTGCCATTTCTCAAAGAATTCGACGGTTTTCTTTCCAGTAAACTAGGGCCCGTTATCACAACTAATTTCTTTCGGGATGCCGAAGCGGCATATGATGTTCCTCCATATGAATGTGATAACTTCCCATTCGCGTATTTGAGCGAATGCACCTGCTTCTATCCACTTGGAAAAATAGTCAGTTAAAACCAAAAGAAATTGTACATTACATCGTCCCACTGGAAGGGGTCCAATGATGTCCATTCCCTATTTGATGAACGACAAAGGCGGGGTGACTGAGTGGATATGCTCGACTGCTTGGTGAATCATTGGAGCGTATTTTTGGCATTGCTCGCACTTTCTATCGAAGTCGGTGGCCTCCTTTTTCATGGTGGGCCAATAATAGCCTGCTCGTATAAGGCATCTAACGAGGGCTCGATTGTCGATATGGGCTCCACAGTGGCCTTCATGTACTTCTTCGAGGATGCGCCTAGTTTGGTTTGGTCCTAGGCATTTCACCAAGGTACTGCCAAATGTTCTTTTGTACAAGTCACGATCGATGATGATGTATCTGGCCACCTGTATTCGGAGCTTCTTGGATTTTTTTGTCAGATGGGAGCACTCTGTCGTGCAAATATGACATAATGCGATTACGCCAGTCCCAAGTCATGTTTATAGTGTGTACCTCGATTTGGTCAATTGATGAATGGAGTTGGCATTCATCGAACTCGGGCAGCAGCTTGCGAATCTTGGCCTGATATTTTTGTAGCCTATGTTCTTTGATTTGGAAAATCCCTGTGACTTGGTTGATGACGGTTGTGAGTCACATCGGAGGATGACTCGTCGTGCTCCATATTTGAGATTTAGTTTCAGTCCTGCAATTACGGCCTCATACTCGGCCTCATTGTTAGTCATATCAGGACACCGTATGGACTGGCGGATGACTTCGCCTGTTGGGACCTCAAGTACGAGTCCCAGTTCGGATCATGAGATGAACCTTGATATGGCCTGTCAGCTTCTGCATTTGTTTCTTGTTGGTCAAATTTTCATGTATTCCCTCTATAGCCTTGATTTGGTCGGGATTGACCGCAATGCCTCTCTATGACACCAAAAAGCCGAGGAACTTTACAGAGGTCACACTGAAGGCGCACTTCTCGGGGTTCAGGTTCATGCCGTATCGCCTAAGTATGTCGAAGGCTTCCCTCAGGTGGTCGATGTGGTCCTCTTTCATTTTTGACTTGACCAACATGTCGTCTATATACACTTCCATCATTTTGCCGAGTTTCTCTTTGAACATCTTGGTTACCAGCCTCTGATATGTCACCCCTGCGTTTTTCAACCCGAACAGCATAACCCTGTAACAGTACGTCCCTTGGTGGGTGATGAAAGTGGTCTTTTCCTGATCCTCCTCCTCCATGAGTATTTGGTTGCAGCCTGAGTAGGCGTCCAAGAAACTTAATAACTCGTTCCCCGCTGTTGCGTCGATGAGCTGATCAATGTGAGGCAACGGGAAGGAGTCTTTCGAACATGCCTTGTTTAGGTCCGTGAAGTCCATGCACATGCGCCATTTCCCGTTTTTCTTTTTCACCATGACCATGCTGGCAACCCATTGGGGGTAATTTGACTCTCGAATGGACCGTTGGCGAGCAATTTTTCTACCTCTTCACGGACGGCATCGTTGATTGCGGAATTGAAATTTCTTTTGATTTTCCGTACCGGCGGGTAGAGTAGATCGACGTTCAGCTTGTGTGTTGCAATGTCTTAAGGGATACCTGGCATATCTGTGTGGCAGAAAACAAACAAGTCTGTGTTGTTAGTTAAAAAATTATGGAATTTACCTGGTTTTGTGAGTTTGTGGCCGATGTAAGCTTTTTTGTGGTGGTCGCTTCTATCCAGTTGAACGGGATCGAGGTCTTCCACTATTGATCCTGTGGCTTCCACGACATCGGGTATTTGATGACGTCCTTTTGTTCGTCGAACTCGGGCCCCGACTTCGCTAATTGCTATGCTCCTGAGCCCTTTTCTTTCAACTATTGAGTATGCGTGCAGTCTTGGGCGATGCGGTAGCATTCTTGAGTTGTGCGCTGTTCACCGCAGATGTTGAATACCTCCATGGGGTAGGGAACTTGATGACCTGATATAAGCTGGACGGGATGGCCCTCATGGCGTGTATCCAGGGTCGCCCTATGACTGTGTCTTGATTCATGACATGGAATGTTGTTTCCAGGGTGACACCCCTGGACAGAACGGGCAATGTTATCTCTCCGGAGGTCTGTTCAACTGCATTGTTAAAACCCATTAGTGTTATGCAGCGTGGTACTACCTTATCCTCGAGTCTCATTTGTGCGAGAACTCTAGGGTGGATAATACACACGCTGCTCCCTTCGTCTGCCATGATTCTTTTTACATCGGTATCTGAAATTCGTAAAGTAATGACAAGAGCGTCGGAATGAGTAAAGGTCAAACCGTGGGTATCTGACTTATTGAATATGATACTTTCTTCGAGGTCATCATACTGTTCATGGGTGATCGACCGCTTCAATTTGTCGGTGGTGGTGAACTTCACATGGTTGATTGTTGCTTCGTCGCCTCCACCGATGATCATTTGGACGATGCAGGCTGGGGAGGGTGGCTTTGGGGGGCCTTGATGTTGTTCTCGTCCACGGGCGAAATTGGCTCTTCCTCAGTCGCTCATCAGCTCCCTTAAATCTCCTTGGTGGAGCATGTTCACTACCTCTTGTCGTAGGGTTATGCAATCCTTGGTCTTATGGCCTCGTTCCTGATGGAACTCGCAAAGGGCATTCGACATCTGGAGTTTGGGTCGAAATTTATCTTTTATGGCCATTTCACCTTAGGGTCGAGCTTCTCTAGGGCATAAACTATTTATGAAGAAGAAACACAAAAATTGTGAGCAGATAAAAGTGGAGGCATACCTCTTTCGTTTCGTTGGGTCCCCATCTGCGGCCTGGACGGGCCATCGGCTTGGCGGGGAGGTAGTGAGATGGCCGTTCTGATGTACGGTTGGTGGCCTTCGCGATTGAGGCGTGGACCTACTAATCTCTTCGGTTGTCATTCTGGTGATCTTTCCTCGATTCCATTTGGACTGATATTAACCGTTGAGTTGGACCGTTGAGGTCATCCTCATCCGCTCTCACCTCCGCACAGTAAGCATTGTGTATTTCTTCCAAGGTTGTGAGAGGGTATTTCATGAGTTTTCTTAATAGATTTATGGTCTCCCTCGACCCGTTCCTGTTTAATCCATTCTGGAAAGGCACTACCGCCATTCCCTCTAATACGTTCGGCAGGCTCATTCTCACTCTATTGAACCGGGCGAGGAAGTCCCTGAGCCCTTCTCCAAGTGATTGTCTGATGGCGAATATATCATTCACCCTGGCTTCTAGTTTCTTTGCCCCGGCATAGGTGGTGACAAACTTGTCGGTCATTTCCTCGAATATTACTATGGAATGTGCTGGTAATTGTGAGTACCATTTTAAGGCTCCCCCTGTTAGGGTTTCGCCGAACTTCTTCAGCAGCACCGACGATACCTGCTCTTTCGAGAGGTCGTTGCCTTTTACTGGCGTGACATAATGAATGATGTGGTATTAAAGATCCGTTGTGCCGTCGTATATTTTTAAATATGGTATCATTTTGAAGGTTTTAGGTATGGCATATGGGGCTGCCTCCTCGCAGTATGGTTGTTCCACGAACCGGCTGATGTCCCGTTTTGGCAGAAGTTTCGGGGCGCCCGGTATCTTATCAACCCTTTCTTGGTGTTCCCTCATTTGATCGCGGAGTGATTTATTCTCGTTCTCCATTTCTTCCATTTTCCTCAGAATAGCTGCGAGGGCGTCGTTACCTGCATAAACAACGGAGTGAGTGATACCTGTTGGAGGAGGGGCGTGTTGCTCGTTGGTGGTTGTTGTGGTGTCAACCCGTGCGGTGTTCCTACTCGTCCCCTGAGCGGGTTTGTCGAGTACATTGTTTAGAGTACTTGTCAGCCACGCTTCCAATTTTTTTTTCTTCTGCGGCTAGTGTTTCCTCCGTCGTGGACGTAGAGGATCCCTTCTCATGAGAAGCGGTTACACTCCCATGAAGGGGAGGTGAGTCACTTCACTAGGGTGAGGCGCTCGGCGTCACGTTCTCCTCGTCCTCTCTGTTAACCTCGTTGATGGTGCCTAAGAGGTTAGTAGTGATGTTTATCACGGCTTTCAGTCTTTCCTCTCCTTTTCCTGCCATTGTTAGCTTGTGCAAACAAGAAAAAGAAAGCTTTGTCATTGTTTTTTTAGATCTAGGTGAAACTAAAATTTTTAACTAGGAAGTCCCCACAGACGACGCCAAATTGTTTGACCAAAAAGTTTAAAGTTTTTTTGTTAAACCAATTTAATAAGGAGATAATTAAGGAGATAATGGGTGAAACCTAGTTAAATATAATATATCTCAGATCTGATGCTTGAATGTTTTGATGGTATGGGACCGTGTCCAAACTAATAAATACAAAGTAAATGCTCAATGATTGTCAATGAATATGAAGATAAAAACATGCAATAAATGTGACAAATAACATTAAATGTAATAAGAAGGAATTTGTCACCTAAATTTTAAATGAGTTGGATGATTCCTTCTTCTGACGCGTGTGACACTTAGACTATGAAGGTGGACAAAGTGTTCTTGGATCTTGTGAGTAAAAGAGGTATATTGGACAATAGAATCAAACAGAGGAGACAAGACAAGCTTTTTGTATATTCTTGATAGTCAACCTTCCGAAAAAAGAAGATCCCCTTTATTCCCTATCTCTTCCTATTTATAAGGGATATTCATAGGAAACCCTAAAAAAGTAGTGTTGGAGGATATTCAATGAAATATTCCAATCTACAATTCTAAGACTATTCTAACTGTTGCTGCCTTTTGTTCTTTACTCGACCTCGGCATTGGCCTCTCTCGTACCAGCTCCTTGCCACTGGACCATGCTCGACCTCGGCCACAGCTTGTTCGCTTGCATTCGCTAAACTCGACTTAATTTTGACCCATACACTTCATTTCATTGTTCAAGAAATTTTAAGAATTAATCAATACATTAGTAAGAGATGCTAATAGCCAACAGTATTCAAACAATTAACTATGTTAAAGAATATACATTTAAAAAGATTAAAGAATATGTTCCACTACTAGTACAAAAATATATAAAACATCAGAAAAGCTTGCTTGCAAACTCGTCCACATCTTCTGCTTTGGATGAAGAAGCAGCAGCAGCAAGATTTCTTAGATCTGATAAGCTCCTCCCTAACTTCAAAGCCACCTTCATTTCAAACACTTCACCATTTTCTCTTCTCCCCGTTTCTGTTTCAGTCAAGTTAGATTCAATTGATTCTTGCATGTACTCGAAGAAACCAGCGTTACTTCGATACATTTCGAATACCATTCCAACTTGTCCACCGTGCTCTACTGTGTTAACAACACTTGCCAAAGCGCCACCAACAATTCCAAGCATAGCTGCCCAAGATCCATGAGAAGGAGAAGAATCTACAAATGCAGAGCCAATCGCGGCTAGGCCTGTGAGAAAAGGACCAGAGATGGCTAAAAACTTGTTCAATTTCAAGGCCTTTTTACCCAGCCTAATATATTCTTCTTGGTCCTTTCTGCCCAACACACCCATTATTTCTTTCATTTCCTCCTCCAATTTTCTGTTCCAGTCATTTCCATTGTTGCTGACCCTTTTAGGCTGTCTACGACGTTGTTGAGGCCACCAAACAGCAGGTTCAACACAAGTTGGAAATTTTTCAAGCATTACGCCAAGAAGAGGGAGTGGGTAGGCTTTGTCAAGAGCCAGTACTTTGTCCATAGCTTCTTTGACATCAATAGCAGAAGGGTGACCGATTGATAAAGTTGTTTCGATTTGGTTATAGAGATCTTGAAACAGCCTTGTCGCCTTTCTTTGTTCTTCAGCAAGTTGGGATGGTTGAATTTTGTTGATGATCACCAACATCCCAGTAGCAGCCAAATACATCAAAGTAGAAGACATTTTTAGTCCCAAAACAGAATCACCTCTAGTAGCTGCAACTCCAACCATCGTAGCAGCAGCTAGAATTATGCCATTAATGGATGTCAAAAGCATACTGTTCCACTGGCTTCTTTGCTCCCCTATATTCCTGTGCATCTCTACTCTCTCTGCAACTGCCTCCTTGATTGCATAAAGCTTCTCGATAGCAAGCAGATCAGGATCATTAATCATATCACCTCTTTTTGAAGGGGTGCTAATAAGTTGTTTCTCAATTGGGTTGAAGGTGAGCTGTTCGTGCTCTGATATTCCTCTTCTTTGAATTAGTCTAGGAAGGGAGATTTTATTCTTCCGAATATTGGGAATATTGATCTTTGCTGTAATATTTGTTCCTCTTCGGAAAGATGAAGATGAGGAAGCAGAACAAAATGAGCTCAAGATACTTGAAGCTTGAAGGGTTGCCATATATAAATTTCTGTAAAAAAAATTTATATGTATATATTGGTCTATGCTGTAAAAGAATGTAAGTGTTTTTTTTTCCTCTTTTCTTTTGATTATGCTGGGGGTTATGATGAATGCTTCGAATTGGTAATGTATTTGTGATTATGGCAAAGGAAGGGATTGGAGATGGCATATATATAAGGAGAGTTGACGAACGTAAATAGTACGTGTAGTATATTATTTTCAGCACAGTTGAATTGAATGAAAGCACATGGCTAAGATTTTTTTTCTTTTTTCTTTTTTGGCTTCGAATTTTGGTGACCTGGGGCGTGCAGTCACAAACTTTGATATTGTCGCTGTTTCAGGTATAATTGGCTGCTTTGACATTGACTTTCAACCCAAACTTTTGTAGGGTATGAATTTTGAAACGACCAACCTAGGGGTTTTCATTCTCCTTTTCCATTCTTTGAAAACTAAGTCTTTTTGGAATGATATCTTCAAACCCAATAAAACAGTATTCCTAAACATAGAATTATCACTTTTTCTTTCTTTAATTAATTAAGTTATCAATTAAAAGGTCGAGTTTTATGTATAGGCCAGCCAAAGATCATAAATCAGAAGTAAAGTAAGTTCCTTGTTAAGATTTTATTTATGTAAACAAATATATAGGATCTACTTTAGACCGATCATTTCTTTGTATTTTGTTTTGAGATAGTTTAATCATGTTTTGTATTGATCTTCAAATGAACTGGTCCGTAGCTTTGAAACATTGGTGAGTGAAAGTTTTAAATGCGGATGAGGTAAACTTAAAATACCATTGAATAAAGTTGTCTTCAAAAGGTCTAAAATTTCTTAGAATCAACATAGATTTACCGAAAGATAAAAACACAATAGAAGAAAAAGATTTATATAGACGATACTAGTTAGTTGAACATATGAGAGGTATATGTACATTAGTTAACCTCTCATGTATTTGAAGATTGACTTAGGTTAATCTTGTATTACCTCTCGAGGTCAGGTCCATGTATGGTAGGGGTTTAGCCAAACCCCAACATCATAAGAGGTGACAACCTGGGTGATTGACTTTAATTTTTTTAAAAAGAAAAGAGTATTAATATTCTAGTGATCTAGCCGTATTAATATATAACTTTATCTATGCTTTCTAGGAGTATTCAATCCCTATCAGAGATTCTTTGCTAGTTCGTACGATATATAGAGAACTTGCACTTGTTATTTTTTATTTTTATTTTTTTGTAATGTTAAATGGGAAATACTTTTAGTAAAAATTTATATAGCCGGTCTTAACTTATTTGGAACTGAGCCATACTAATTATTGTTATTCGTTTGAACTTCGGATATTTCATTTTTACGCTGCAAATTAAAACGTAAAACAATATTTGAACGTGGATCATATTTTTTTTTTCTTTAGTTTGGTACCTTGGTAATTATCATATTATATTATGCACGCTTTGTCCCTAAGTACGCATATAATATTTTCTTGTATCCCAAAGTATTACTCACTCTCCTCTAAATGGAAAATTACACATATTTGAAAGAGCACAAGAAATATAATTCAACTTGTTCCCCAACAAAAAATATATATATAGCTAGTATAAATTATTTATATATTTAATTTTTGTCATAGTAATATGTTTCTGAGCACCCAAATTGGAACGAAAAGAGCATGTCATGTCTTTGTCATGCTTGCTTGTGCAAACGCCATCCCTACAAATTCTGCACATATAACTTGACAAAGATGACAGCGGTTTCAAACAAAATGCAAGCAATGTTGAAGTTTCTTTGTACCTACTATTGCTGGTGCATATAGTACGTACTGCTATGATTTCTGCAAATATCGTCCAAAATAGATGTCAGTATGTCGAAAAAATGAAAAACTAAGTTGAGAATTCCTTTTTTAATACTAGTAACTAAATGTGAGGAGCTGCGCATATTGAATCGGGATATGAAAATCGTCTTTAGCTCGTATTATGTCAAATATTAATCAAACACCACTGACTATCGAAGTCATAAAAGCTACGTAAGAATAGGTGTTAGCTGTGCGAGGATGTAATTTAGACTAATAGCTTTGCGGTGGAATCGCGGTACGACTCATTTACCATCTTAACCGGTAATTATAGACCATTTATCGTCTTTTGACTTCCATTTTCGACATACATATTGTTATAGGCGGCTTTCCAGCCATGCCCTATGACCCCTTGGACGCGTCCCGTGGCGTCCTGGCAAGTCTTCCAACGCCTAGCGCCACAGACGGTCCCGTAGTCTTGACTGCGCCAAGTGACAAACGCGCATGTGACTCTGTCGCCCCACCTATATCCCGCGCCCAGCCGCAAGCAGCTGCCAACAACGCTGTGCGCGCAGATCGTGATGCCAAAGACAAAGTTGCTGACAACGGACCTGTTTCTACCGTGTAGGTAACTAAGTCCTTTTCATTGTAAATATATTGTAGTTTTATTCCATGTAATTTCATTATGTTCCTCTAGGTTAATTAGATCAAGTCTTGTAACTTTGTTTTATTTTTTTTAAGCATTATTAGGGGGAATCAAGCAATCAAAACTTTCTAGCAAGCAGTTCTCTGTACTGGTGTCTCTCCCCCTCGACACCGTGTTACCTTCTTTTGTAATAGTTTTCATTTATGCAATCAAGCTTTTTTTCAATTCTCTTTACTGTTCTCTCAATTGTTCTTGACATCGGTTTTCCCGTACGGCACTGACAAGCTCGTCTAGCGTACGGAGGGGACCTCAGTTGGCGGACAACAGCTAAACTGACATCAGTTGCTTAGCTTTTTGTCGCACTTCCAAGGAATCTCAGGAAAGCGCCGCGTAATAGTTGGTATCAGAGCCCAGGCTCGACATCAGACGAGGGAACGCATTGCCATTACCACCATTTCTGACCATGGTGAATCATGGGGACCGCATTGCGGCCCTTGAAGAGACAGTTGACGTATTACGACCCATTGTAAATACGGTGCCTGAACTACAAACCAGCCTAATGCAAAGGTTGGACGACCTAGACCGCAAAATGATCCAGGCCGAAGTTGACATAGAAAACATCATTCGCGACTCTGAAGGAGACCGGCAAACGACAGCTACTGAGGCAGCCAAAATTTTTGGTAAATTCGAGGACCTCTGACAGGAGCGTACCGAGGATTTAGCCTATAGTGCACAAGAGGCAGACAGGGTGACTGCCACGCAGCAAACTATAGACAACTTGACAGGCCAGCTCAATGTTGTTAATGCTGCTCTACAAGGCTTGCTTCGAGGAGGTGGAAATCAAATCGGGGGTGCTGTGAACCTCGCCCCCATGGCACAAAACTGAAAATTTATGAGCCAAAGCCATACAATGGAGCTCGGAATGCTAAAGAAGTGGAGAATTTCATATTCAAAATCGAGTAGTACTTCGATGCTGTGGGAGGCCTAAAAGAAGCCAAGAAGGTAGCAACTGCTGCCATGTATCTTCAGGGTGTGCTAAGCTCTGGTGGCGAGTGAAGTACGAAGCCATCAGGGCCGGTGAAGATGCTTTGGAGATGTCACACCTCCTTTTTCCCTAACGGATAGGGATAAGGGAGTTTTTTCAATTTAAGTGACATAATCGAAATGAGATTATTTTATTTAAATTCAGAGTCGCCACTCGAAATTATTTATTTACGGTGTTTTGAGTCACCAATTATTTTAAAATCCCAAATTGAGGAAATTTGACTCCGTTTAAAGTCTGCGAAACCAAAAGATCGGGCAAGGAATTCTGTTAACCCAAGAGAAGGTATTAGCCATTCCCAGATTCCGTGGTTTTAGCACGGTCGTTTTCCAATTTATACCTGGCTTAAATAACAGATTATTACGTATTTAAGAATCTATGTGCGTTCTACCTTTTACCATTTTTAATTACTCGATTATTCGTGTTTAGAGAATTATCTTAAGACGAGTTACGCTTACGTATACTCGTTTAGTTTGTCGCGTCAAAGTATACACGATTCACAACACTTAGATTATTTAGGAAAAAGTTTGGTCAAAGTCGTGCTTCGCGTATCTTGAATTTATTTGAAAAATCATAATTACGTACGTGAACGTGTACGCAATCACGATAGTAGTTTAAAAACCGCGCCTAAAATAATTTCTACGAGTATTCATTTTTAAATCGTACTCGTGTCACGCAAACGTGTACACAATTAATAATATTTATTAATATTATTAGTTATAGTCAGGTCACATAAAATGCACAACCGAATGAGATTTATGTATCGTAACTATGTCACGGGAACCGTACCCATAGCCACAATAATTTATTAATCGCACCTACAACAAGCTACGATGCTCTTCCTCTTCCCTCATACACATTCTAACTAGTAGAATTAACAAAAATTTACAAAAGATCAATCAACCTAAAGAACGACCAAGCAAAGTCATCTGTAAAGCCAATAGGAAATGAAGTTATTATCAAGTTAACCCAACTTTTTTTTTTTTACTTTGGGGCTTCCTAATTAAAAAAAAAATGCATTTTTATGCAACATGTTTATGCACTTCTGTAGAAGAACCGATCCTTGTAAAATCTCACATATGAATGGTTTTTGCTTTCCTTATTCACGTTCTGAACATTGAATATTATGATGTCCACGAGCCTTACAAAAGCCAGTAATCTAAGAGGTAACTCTATTTTTAAACAACACTTCAAAATTAGTGATTAGAACTAATTTCCTTTATACATATATTTAGATACAAATGAGCAATTAGAACTAATTTCCTTTATACATACATTTATATACATATTTAACCATGAGCAAAATAGATGAGGGATGCATGTTCCATCACCAAGCAAGAAATAAAAGTCAAAATGAAATCAACTATATAATAAATAAACATGACGTTCCAATAACAAACTAATAGAGTTGGAGTAAGGTTACCGAAGCATGGCTGTACATAGAGAAAAGCTTGAATCAAAAGTACATTTATTATTGCCGAATCTTTATTTTAAAGCTTATAATTCAACAAACGGACCGAACACCACTGACCACGACCGGAAACCGGAGACAGCAACCTCGACAGAAATTTAAACTTACAACCTCAATTGACCTTAGAGATGAAATAGGAATACTGTGGGGCAAGGGGAGTTAGGACTAGGAAAGATTTCCAAACTTTTTATGAAGGAGGTTTTAAGGTGAAATTTGATTACTGGTTCTTGGGTGTATAATGACCGAAAGTGGAAGTGTGTGTTAATGGAGACCAACAATGTCTAACTAAGCTTGGTGAAGAAAAGGATCATTGCAAGATGGGATTCAAAAACGCAACTCCAAAGTCTCTGAAGTCTATCTCTCGTTCTTTCTTTTTCTGTTTTTTTCTCTTTTTCTGTGTGTGTCTCTTTTATAGATGAAGATGAATGGAGTTGTTCAGATGTGAGTGTATGTGATAGTGTGTGAATGACGTGAAAGGTGGGGCAACATGGGGTAACTGTGTGCAGATGATCGTGCAAAGGTGAAAAGAAAAATGGAAACTGCTTTTGTGTACTTAGTAAACATGATTCTTAGGAAATCAAATATTGCAATTGTGGGAAATTCTTGTCTCGTTATGTGAGATGTCAAAAAATAATTTATTAAAAAGATTATTGTTTGCATTGGCAAATACATAGCCAAGAAACCCCGTCACATTTCTTTTGGTCTGGAAACTCTGGCATCGGTAAGGTAACATTCTTGGCATGGAAATCAAGGATAGCGTGATATGGAGATAACTGGTCCATGCCCAAGATGACCTCGAAGTCGGTCATATCAAGCACCAGAAGATCCGCTCTAGTCTCATAACAACATAATGTAGCAATGCAGGACTGATAGACCCGATCCACAACAATAGAGTGGCCGACTAGAGTGGACACATAAAGAAGAGTACTCAAGGACTCACGAGAAATATCAAGGAAATGAGTAAACAGGGATGACACATATGAACAGGTAGACCCTGGATCAAATATATCGAATCATCCCTACCACAAACATAAATAAAATATATGATCACAACATCTGAGGCCACTGCATCTGGTCTGGCCAGAAAAGCATAGAATCTAGTTGGAGTGCTACCTGCCTTGGCTCCACCTCTAGGATGGCCTCTACCCACCTGCCCTCTGCCTATGGGTGGCTAGACAGCTGGTGCGGCTACTGGCATTGTTAGCCTATGCAGAGAACCCTGCTGCACTACCTTTCCCCGAAGTTTGGAGCAGAACCTCCGCACGTGGCAGAAATCCCCGCACTCGAAACAATCTCTCGGTACGAAGGGTTGTTGAACTTAAGTCTGACCCTGATGTCCTGAATACCCACTGGAGAACCATGAATAGCTGGTGGGCGGTAGGAACTCCCTGGCATGGCTGAAATAGGGTCGAACTGGAGCATCCCGAGGAGGCGGCGGTGTTGGATATGTGGGCCTGCTAGGCTGACCTCTCCCAAATTGACCTATGCCCTTAGATGGAGCACCACTGAACCCTCCAAAAATGAAACTACTTTTCCCGCGGTATCTGCTCTCGGCCCCGCTGACAATAACCCTCAATCCTCCAAGCTATCTCCACAACCAGCTGGTAAGAAGTACCCATCTCAACCTCTCGGGCCATAGTGTCCTGAATACCGGAGTGAAACCCCGCAACAAACCTCTGTACTCTATCCGTCTCAGTAGAAAAGTATTATAACTACATGGCAACACAACTCAGATAATCTTTCCTTATAATCGGTCACTGACATCTGACCCTGCTGGAGCTGCTTAAACTGGAACCGCAACTCTTCCCTCTAGGAAGGTGGAATATACCTATCCAAGAAAAGGCGTGTGAACTAATCCCAATTCAAGGGAGGAGAACCTACTGGTCTTCCAAGAAGATGAGACTGCCACCATCTACGAGCCCTGACCTCTAGCTGAAAAGTAGTAAAATTCACCCCGTGGGACTCTAATATGCTCATGTTGTGCAGTTTGTCCCTTCACCGATCAATGAAGTCCTTGAGATCCTCATGTCTCTCACCCCCAAAGACAGGAGGGTGTAGCCTAGTCCATTTTTCCAATAGCTTCTGCGGCTCACCGACCGCAGCTGGTCTGGGCTCAGGTACGGGTGCTTCCACTGGCTGGGCTCCGCCCACGGGTAGTGTGCCCAGGGTCTAATATACAACAGCTGTGTAATGAACCGATCAGTTGCTTTAAAAATTTAATCTCTGTTCGGTGGCGCAAGGTCTTGAACATCTTCACATTGTGTCTATCGACATGCGTGCATGGTTGGATTCAGTTACCGGATAATCCGGAGTAAAATTGGAAGGAAAATTTCAATTTTTGAAGCTTAAGTGATGGAAGTTGACCGGAGGTTTGACTTTTGAGTGAATGGCCTCAGAATGAGTTTTGGGTGATGTCAACAGCTTCTTATGATGATTTTAGACTTAGGCGCGCGTCCGGAATTGGTTTTGGAGGTCTGTAGAGTAATTTGAGGTAATTCGGCGAAAGTTAGAATTTCGGCGATTTCGGCCGATAGGTGAAATTTTGATATCGAGCTCGGAATGGAATTTAGAGAGTGGATTTAGGTCTGTTGTGTCATTTATGACTTGTCTGCAAAATTTGGCGTCATTCCGGGTTGAATTGATAGGTTTCGGCTCGAGTTTTGATATTTGAAGATTTAAAAATTCATAAGTTTGATTTTTGGTTTGATTCATCGTTTTGGTGTTGTTTTATGTGATTTGAAACCTCGATCGAGTCCGTGTTAGGTTATATGACTTGTTTGTGTGTTTAGACGGGGTTCCGGGGTCCTCGGGTGTGTTTCGGATGGGCTTCGAGTCAATATTCTCTATTTTTGCGCTGTTATTTTCTGGTGTCTGATACCCTTCTTCGCGATCGCGAAGTCTTTTCTGCGATCGCGTAGCTTTGCATTTTTTATCTCCGTGTCCGCGAGCTCATTGTCGCGTTCGCGATGAGCAACCTGGGCAGCCTTCCTTTTTCTTCTTCGTGTTCGCATGACTCCCTTCGCGATCGCAGAAGCCAGCCTACCCCTTATACGCGGTCGCATAAGCTATTCCGCGATCGCGTAGCACATTTTGGACCAGCAGCTAGTCCCTTCTATGCGATCATACCTCTCCTTCCACGATCACAATGGACAAATGTCTGGACAGACAGAATATATTCCAAAAACGAAGGTTAGACCATTTTATTCATATCTTGACTTCTAGAGCTCGGTTCTTGGCGATTTTTGATGGGTTTTTCATGAAATTCAATTGGTTAAGTGTTCTTCAACTAGAATTAAATATATTCCATGAATTTGTCGTTGTTTTTATCATTTAATTTGTGTTTTGAGTTTTTATCATGAAAAATCGTGAATTGAGGGACCAAATGGTATCAGAATTGGATAAATTTTGTATGGTTGAACTCGTATCGGAATGGGTATTCGGATTTTGTAAAATTTGACGGGTTCCAAGGTGCGGGACCGGGGATCGACCTTTGAGGCGATTTTTATATTTTTGTAAAGATTGAAACTTTATTATCCGGAATAGTTCCTTACAAGTTTTATGTGTATTTTGAAGTTATTTTAGTTGATTTTGAGTCGTCCGGAGGTCTTTTCACCCGAGAAGTTCATTTTAGAGTACCGGGTTGTCGCAGTCGAGGTAAGTATCTTGCCTAACCTTGTGTGAGGGAATTACCCCTTAGGATTTGAGTCTTCTATGTTGATTGTAATCAGCGTACGCGAGGTGACGAGTGCGTACTCGAACTTATTTGTAATAGGTTGGCCTTTTAGGATTCTTATGAACTTATATTTCCTGTGTATGAAGTTATAACTGTTATGACCGAGTTTCTGGTTGCTATTCTCATTTCTTCCTGCTTGAGTTAGATTTTCTTGTTTCTAGTTTCCTTTGTTGTTTGTTTGATCTTAATTGGCTTAACTGAATATTCTACCTCTTCTACCATCATGCTATATTTCCCTTCATAAACTGCATGCTTAACTAGAATTAGTATAACCTCGTCCTATAATTGTTTAGCCGTAATTGGAATATCAATACGTTGGTGTCAAGCATCCCCGTGAGTCGTACACTATGATTTATATGATTTTCTCTTGAGTTCTACTTAGGTTTAGTTTTATAATCATCTGTGTTGATGGTATCTCCTTGGTGTGGTCTGTTACTGAGCATTGTTCAAGCTAAGATTTATTCCATGAAGCTAATTGTTTAAGCGAGATTGGTTATAGCTGTTTTCCCTTGCCGGGATGATTTGGTTTCTCTTATTGTGAACTTGAATATTGAAAATCGTTGCTATATTTTCTTTGTTTTCCCCTCGTTACATTGTTTCTCTTTGTTCTTGGCATTCCCTTCATTGGATACTTCTTATGATTGAGTTTTACCATTCTTGTGATTTAAGTTCTTGTATTGATTTGCTCGTCGCATTTGGCATTTCTGTCTTTTGTTGCTTTTGTGCTTGTTATGGCAATGTACGATGTTTATGTCGTGTTCTGTTTGCTATCTCTGTTGGCTGCATTGAATATTTAAATTGGTACTACGGACGTATTCCGTGAGCTTTCCCCCTATACTGCATTGCATATTTAAATAGGGACTACAGACGTATTCCGGGAGCTTTCCCCATGTACTGCATTGCATATTAAAATTGGGACTATGGGCATATTCCGGGAGCTTTCCCCCTGTATTGTAATGCATATTTAAATTGGGACTACAGAAGTATTCCGGGAGCTTTCCCCCTATACTGCATGACTAAATTCTGAGCTACGGGACGGAATCCCGGTTGTTTTATATTGAAGGAAAACTATGGTTGAAGGACAATTATTGAAAAGTAAAGTTGAAAGGTATTTACCTTGAGAGAAACTATGTTTGCAAAGCGTTTTATCTTGGAGGAAATTATGTTTGAAAAACATTTATTAGAAAGGTACATTTGAAAAGCTTTTATTGAAAGGAATTTCGTTGAGGATTTCGTTTTGTAAAGTATATTTATGTATCTTTGGAGGAAGTATATTTAAAAGGAAATTTTCACGCTGAAATGATTATATTTTTAAAAAGCTTTCATTATAAACTTGCGGCTGAAAAGTTTCACTCGAGGATTTGACCAATTTATTGGGTTTTATTGGCTAAGGCCTAATGTGGACAAACTAATGCAGTGATGAGTTACTAGTGTTCTTATTGTGTTGTGGTTTCTGATTGGGCTTGTATTCCTGTCCATTTTTCTGTGTATTTTTATGTTGTTCCGTTGTTGTTTGATGTACTTCCTTCCGGATTGTAGTTGTTCTGTTATTTACTATCTTGTGTAGTCATGAGATAGATGTCATATTCTGTCATTTTATACATATATACCTGTTTAATTATTAGACCAGCGAGTGTCTTGACTAGTCCTCGTCACTACTTCACTGAGGTTAGTCTTGATACTTACTGAGCACCGTTGTGGTGTGCTCATACTACTCTTCTGCGCATTTTGTGCATATTCCAGGATTTGCATAGTCGGTCGATTGATAGTTAGCAACGCGGTTGCTGTTGTGGAGACTCAAGGTACAACCGCTTCAGCGTTCGCGGTTTCGGAGTCACTTTCCTATTTTGCATTTACACTATTTTTGCTTACTTCCAAACAGTTGTAATTAGAAGTTGTAGTCTATAAAGCTTATGACTTGTACTACTGGATTTTGGGAATATGCAATGTATAAAGAATTATTTATTTTAGAAAAATATTAGATTTTATTATTATTGTTGTTATTCCATGAATATTAGGCTTACCTAGTCCTTAAGACTAAGTTCCATCACGATACCCAACGGAGGAAAATTTGGGTCGTGACAAGTTGGTATCAGAGCTCTAGGTTCATAGGTGCTACGAGTCATAAGAGAGTTTAGTATAGTCTTGCGGATCGGTACAGGGACGTATGTACTTATCTTCGAGAGGCTGCGGAACTATTAGGACAATTTCACTTCCTTCAATCCTATCGTGCGAGTTCATTGATCTTGAAGTTTGAAATTACCGTTCCATTCTCTTACTGATGGTGAGGACACGAGATGCGGTTCCTGATGATATTACCCTCGAGGCAGATGTCGCTAGGGGCAGAGGCAGAGTCGACAAGAAGCACGTACCGCAGTTAGGGCACCTGCCAGAGTACAGGAGCCGCCAGTAGTCTCAGTTGGAGAATCGGATTGATTCCAGGTGTACCAGCTACTCCACAGATCAGGGGAGGAGTTCAGACTCCCGCCGCCTTCATTCTAGAACAGCGAGATCATGTTGGTAAGGTTCCAGTTGTCATGGTAGCACAGCATGTGGTTTCAGTTTAGCCCGTGGGTAAGGCAACAGCATCTGAGGAAGGACAACTCAAACTTGAGAGGTACAAGGAATACCATCCTCCTACTTTCAGTGGATTGGCGACGGATGATGCCAGGGTTTTCTGGAGGAGTGTCACTGCATTCTCCGTACTATGGATATTGTGGAGTCGAGTGGGGTTGCTTTTGTCACGTCTCAGTTCAGAGGAACGGCTTGTCAGTGGTGGCGGGCATATGAGTTGGGGTAGCCCGGTCGAGTTAGCTTCACTTGCATGGATTCAGGTTTCAGAATATTTTTTAGGGAGTTTTCACCTCAGTCCCTCCGAGATGCATGGCACACAGATTTTGAGTAGCTGCGCCAGGGCGCTATGTCAGTATTACAGTATGCCGTCAGATTCAGTGACTCGGCCAGGTATGCACCTCCTTTGGTTGCTTCAGTTAGGAGACGGGTCTGTAGATTCATTGAGGGACTCAGTCATGATATTCGGTTCAGTAGGACACGAGAGTTATAGTCGGATGCCTCGTTTCAGCAGGTAGTAGGGATACCTCGCAGGTTAGAGAGCATGTGGAACCAGGAGCGGGAGGACAGAGGAGATCAGGAGAAAGAGTTCAAGGAGGCAAAGAGTTCTCGTAGACCGGAGAAATCTACTAGTCCTTATTATGGAGGCAGGGTACGAGGTGATGGAGATTTTTGTGGGTCAGCCAGTTCAGTTTGCATTACCAGCTTCGCATGGGGTTTCAGGTACTCATGGGTCTCAGAGTACTCGTGTTGCAGTTTCCACAGCCACGTCAGCAGAGAAGTTGTGTTGAGTATGGGGTACCATTCACAGGTTGGGAGGTTATCCCAGGATCCAGGCAGGTGTATCACAACAGGGTATTCAGGTGAGTAGAGCGTGCCAAGAGGGGGAGGCCCGACCCATTGATGTGTTTCATCTAGTAGGTTGAAGTTCGTTGTGCTAGATGTTACCATACATGCATGTTTTAATCTATTGTATAGGTGCACCATATGTGTTTCACTATAGTTCTGTTGGTCAGGACAAGTTTCCCTTATTTGTTACTTCATTCATGAGTGAGTTTCATGCTTTGCACTTTGTTTTCATGTTTTCTCCTGCTGGGAGATTTTATGAGCAGTAGCCCATGTTTATTGTTGTTTTTATTCATCATTAATTGTGGTGAGACTATAAGTGAATCCTTGTTGTTCATCATGGTAAGCTTTATGTGATTTTCCTAAGTATTTTAGTTACGGGTTGTGAATTGACACTCCATCGAGATGTGAGTTAAGTGAGAGTTATGATTTTATTAGCCGAGACGAGTCAGTGGGAGATTCCAATTGGTATGATATATATTTGGTGTGTGATTTAGAGTTGAGGGCGAGACCCTCGTGATATTTTTTGGTTCGATATGGGTGAACCGGGCTGAGTACACCGGTGGAAGTTATATTAGGATGGGATCCTTATGATTGTTCATTTTCTTTAACTCCTTCCTTGTTATCTTGTTATGTAGGTTAGTATTGATAGAGGGATTGTGCTTGACGGTCTTGCTTGATAGTTTCCTTATGTGTTTTTCTTTTCATATTTAGTCATTTTCATTATGTGTTCCCTGAGTTCCAGCTTGCGGGATGTGTGCCCAGTGGTGTTAGTTGTGGCCTGGTGATTCGGATGTCTAATAATGAAGTCTTCGTGTTTATTGCATCATTATCAGTATTATGGTGCTTAGAAACAGATTTCTTTCAGATATGAGGCTAATCGCCAGTGCTGGATTGATTTCACGCAGCTATTGTGATCCAAAGTGTTATTATGAGCCTATGTGTGGTGTGCTATATTGTGTGGTCATACCTTGTAGGTGTAGTCATGAGTTGATGCCGTTGGTTGAGGCTGATGTCGGATATGGATTTAGAATCGGGTATTTTGGAAATTAGTAGAAGGTGAGAAATTGAGGTATGAGGCTTATTGGTGGTGATAGGAAGGCTAAATTACAGTTGTGATGGCGTCATCAGGATTATGTAGGTTGGGGTGATGTGGGATCACTCGCGGGTGTGTGTTGGAAGTGCGCATTCAGTGATTGGATGAGTTCGAGGTGAATCTTGGCACGTTCGAGGACGAACGTTTGTTTTAAGAGAGGAAGAATGTAACGACTCGACCGGTCATTTTGAGAATTTAAGCTTCGTTCAGTGGCTTAAGGTCTTGAACAGCTTCACATTGTGTATATCGACCTGCGTGCATGGTTGGATTCAGTTACCGGATAATCCAGAGTCGAATTGGAAGGAAAATTTTAATTTTTGAAGCTTAAGTGATGGAAGTTGACTGGAGGTTTTACTTTTGAGTGAACGGCCTCGGAATGAGTTTTGGGTGATGTCAACAGCTTCGTACGATGATTTTGGACATAGGCGCGCATCCGGAATTGGTTTTGGAGGTCCGTAGAGTAATTTGAGGTGATTCGGCGAAAGTAAGAATTTCGGCTGACAGGTGAAACTTTAATATCGGGCTCGGAATGGAATTCCGAGAGTGGCTGTAGGTCCGTTCTGTCATTTATGACTTGTCTGCAAAATTGGCTTCATTCCGGGTTGAATTGATAGGTTTCAACTCGAGTTTTGATATTTGAAGATTTGAAAATTCATAAGTTTGATTTTTGGTTTGATTCGTCGTTTTGGTGTTGTTTTATGTGATTTGAAACCTCGAGCGAGTCTGTGTTAGGTTATATGACTTGTTTATGTGTTTAGACGGGGTTCCGGGGACCTCGGGTGTGTTCCAGATGGGCTTCGGGTCATTTTTCTCTATTTTGCACTGTTGTTTTCTGGTGTCTGATACCCTTCTTCGCGACCGCGAAGTCCTTTCCACGATCGCGTAGCTTTGCATTTCTTATCTCCGCGTTCGCGAGCTCATTGTCGCGTTCACGATGAGCAACCTGGGCAGCCTTCATTTTTCTTCTACGCGTTCGCATGACTCCCTTCGCGATCGCAGAAGCCAGCCTACCCCTTATACGCGGTCGCATAAGCTATTCCGCGATCGCGTAGCACATTTTGGACCAACAACCATTCCCTTTTACGCGATCGCACCTCTCCTTCCGCGATCGCGATGCACAAATGCCTGGGCAGACAGAATATAATCCAAAAACAAGGGTTAGACCATTTTATTCATATCTTGACTTCTAGAGCTCGGTTCTTGGCGATTTTTGCTGGATTTTTACGTAATTCGATTGGGTAAGTGTTCTTCAACTAGAATTAAATATATTCCATGAATTTGTCGTTGTTTTTATCATTTAATTTGTGTTTTGAGTTGAGGAGAAGGTTGGTTTTGAAAGAAAATTTCTAAAATGAAAAATCGTGAATTGAGGGACCAAATGGTATCGGAATTTGATAAATTTTGTATGGTTGAACTCGTATCGGAATGGGTATTCAGATTTTGTAAAATTTGACGTGTTCTGAGGTACTGGCCCGGGGGTCAACTTTTTGGTCGATTTTTATATTTTTGTAAAGATTGAAACTTTATTATCTGGAATAGTTCCTTACAAGCTATATGTATATTTTGAAGTTGTTTTAGTTGATTTTGAGTCGTCCGGAAGTCTTTTCGCCCAAGAAGTTCATTTTAGAGTACCGGGTTGTCGCAGTCGAGGTAAGTATCTTGCCTAACCTTGTGTGAGGGAATTACCCCTTAGGATTTGAGTCTTCTATGTTGATTGTAATCAGCGTACGCGAGGTGACGAGTGCGTACTCGAACTTATTTGTAATAGGTTGGCCTTTTAGGATTCTTATGAACTTATATTTCCTGTGTATGAAGTTATAACTGTTATGACCGAGTTTCTGGTTGCTAGTCTCATCTCTTCCTGCTTGAGTTAGATTTTCTTGCTTCTAGTTTCCTTTGTTGTTTATTTGATCTTAATTGGCTTAACTGAATATTCTACCTCTTCTACCATCATGCTATATTTCCCTTCATAAACTGCCTGCTTAACTAGAATTAGTATAACCTCGTCCTATAATTGTTTAGCCGTAATTGGAATATCTATACGTTGGTGTCAAGCATCCCCGTGAGTCGTACACTATGATTTATATGATTTTCTCTTGAGTTCTACTTAGGTTTAGTTTGATAATCATCTGTGTTGATGGTATCTCCTTGGTGTGACCTATTACTGAGCATTGTTCATGCTGAGATTTATTCCGTGAAGTTAATTGTTTAAGCGAGATTGGTTATAGTTGTTTTCCCTTGCCGGGATGATTTGGTTTCTCTTGTTGTGAACTTGAATATTGAAAATCGTTGCTATATTTGCTTTGTTTTCCCCTCGTTACATTGTTTCTCTTTGTGCTTGTCATTCCCTTCAGTGGCTACTCTTATGAGTGAGTTTTACCATTCTTGTGATTTAAGTTCTTGTATTAATTTTCTCGCCGCATTTGGCATTTCTGTCTTTTGTTGCTTTTGTGCTTGTTGTGGAAATGTACAATGTTTCTGTCGTGTTCTGTTTGCTCTCTCTGTTGGCTGCATTACATATTTAAATTGGGACTACGGACGTATTCCGGGAGCTTTTCCCCTATACCGCATTGCATATTTAAATTGGGACTACAGATGTATTCTGGGAGTTTTCCCCCTGTACTGCATTGCATATTTAAATTGGGACTACGGACGTATTTCGGGAGCTTTCCCCCTATACTTTAATGCATATTTAAATTGGGACTACGGATGTATTCCGGGAGCTTTCCCCACTGTACTACATTGCATATTTAAATTGGGACTACGGACGTATTCCGAGAGCTTTCCCCCTTGAACTGCATGACTAAATTTTGAGCTACGGGACAGAATCCCGGTTGTTTTATATTGAAGGAAAACTATGTTTGAAGGACAATTATTGAAAAGTAAAGTTGAAAGGCATTTACCTTGAAGGAAACTATTTTTGCAAAGCTTTTTATCTCGGAGGAAATTATGTTTGAAAAACATTTACTAGAAAATTTGAAAAGCTTTTATTGAAAGGAATTTCGTTGAGGATTTCGTTTTGTAAAGTATATTTATGTATCTTTGGAGGAAGTATATTTCAAAGGAAATTTTCACACTGAAATGATTATATCTTTAAAAAGCTTTCAATATAAACTTGCGGCTGAAAAGTTTCACTCAAGGATTTGACTAATTTATTGCGTTTTATTGGCTAAGGCCTGATGTGGACAAACTAATGCAGCGCTGAGTTACTAGTGTTTTTATTGTGTTGTGGTTTCCAGTTTGGCTTGTATTCCTGTCCATTTTTCCTTGTATTATTATGTTGTTTCGTTGTTGTTTGATGTACTTCCTTCCGCATTGTAGTATTTCTGTTATTTACTATCTTGTGTAATCATTAGATAGATGTCGTATTTTGTCATTTTATACATATATACCTGTTTAATTATTAGACCAGCGAGTGTCTTGACTAGTCTTCATCACTACTTCTCCGAGGTTAGTCTTGATACTTACTGGGCACCGCTGTGGTGTGCTCATACTACTCTTCTGCGCATTTTGTGTAGATCCCGGATTTGCATAGTCGGCCGATTGATAGTTAGCAGCGCAGTTGCTGTTGTGGAGACTCAAGGTACAACCGCTTCAGCGTTCGCGGTTTCGGAGTCACTTTCCTATTTTGCATTTACACTGTTTTTGCTTACTTCCAAACAGTTGTAATTAGAAGCTGTAGTAAACTCTATAAAGCTTATGACTTGTACTACCGGGTTTTTGGAATATGCAATGTATAAAGAATTATTTATTTTAGAAAAATATTAGATTTTATTATTATTGTTGTTATTCCATGAATATTAGGCTTACCTAGTCCAAGACTAGGTGCCATCACGATACCCAACAGAGGGAAATTTGGGTCGTGACAAGCTGCCTGACTAAGAGCCTGAGCAGTAGGGGTTTGTGCTCCCCCTCCCGCCTGAGTTGTAGTTGGGTCTGCTGGAAATAAACCAGCCTGAGTCATAGTATCCATGAACCATAGCATACGACCACCTCCTGAAAGCCCGCTGCTGACATGAAATCTACCGGGGCTGGCTTTGCTGCAGGCACCTCACCCTGCTCCTCAATGGTGGGGGTCCTCTACTGGATCTATTGGTGGTATAGCTGGGGCCACTCTGGGATGTCCTCGTCCCCTACCTCGGGCCGGTGCCCTCCCTCGACCTCTAGAAACTGGGGGAGCGGCTCCTCCCAAGTCTGGAACATCCGTCGTGCGCGTTCTCATCATCTGTGAGAGAATAAGATAAAGACACTTATTATAACATCAGCCGCATGATAGGAGATGAAGAAAAAGTAGCTTCCTAACACCCTATAGCCTCGCGAAGATAAGTACGGATGTCTCCGCATCAATCCGCAAGACTCTATAAAGCCTGCTCATAACTTGTGAGACTTACGTGAACCTAGTGCTCTGATACCATGTTGTCACGATCCAATTTCTCCTATAGGCCATGATGGTGCCCAACGCTACCGCTAGGCAACAAACAGTGAACTAACTTTGTGGTCTTTTCTTTTAGAAATTTGAAATAGTTAATTTTTAATTATTCTGAAATCAAGGAATGAAAAAGTTAGTAAAATGAGAAAGTTAATAATTTTAAAAGCAATGTAATGAAGTAATTACTCAAAAATCAACAAGTGTCAACTAGCATAAATCTTCAAGACCCGGTGTCACAAGTATATGAGCTACTAGTAGAATATATAAAAGAGTACTACACTACTGTCTGAAATAAATAGACAGAAAATAAAGCAAAAGAAAGACTTCGATTGCTGCAGAACGGGCTCAGAAGGTAGCTCACCGTTAAATCTCGTAGTAGTCAAGGATACGCGCCGGACTAATATCCTGATGCACCTACCTCAGATCTTGCACAATTAGTGCAGAAGTGTAGCGTGAGTACTCAAACAACATGTACCCAATAAGTATCCAGTCTAACCTCGAAGAAGTAGTGACGAGGGGTCGACTCCGACACTTACTATGGGCCAACAATAAAATAATGGAATTATAACTAAGCATGGACTATATAAATACAACCGAAAACGCAATAACAAGAATAAATGAACAATTCTTTCACTAATAGTAAGTTTCAATTAATTTTCATCATTTAACAAATTAATCTCTCAAGCCAATGAAACAATATCAATTATAGTTGGGCTTCAAGAATTATTACTCACGAATTATGCGGAGGTCGTACGGCCCGATCCAACATACAAATAAATATGTGCACTATCGAGGGTCGAACGGCACGAACCATAGATGCTTCTATTCTATTACCAAGGCGTTCGGCCCACTCCAAAAGAAAGAGAAGATATCATATAAATAACCGATTCAAAGATTATTAAGAGACTAATATTCAAGGAAACGTTAATTCTCATTAACAGTCAAGTAACCCGTCCAACACTCAAGCAAATAAAATTTGACCTTTTATAATTTCTTTTATCAAGTTCCGATATGATTTAAGCTTTTAAATTAGCAAGTAAGGTGCAAATATTGCAAGTATCACATGATTTGGGTCCTAAACTACACGGACATAAGCATAATTAGTAGCTACGTACGGACTCTCATCACCTCGTACGCACGTAGCACCCACAAATAGGAGCACATATTAAATAAATTCACCTATGGGATTAATTCCTTCTTACAAAGTTAGAAAAGAGACTTACCTCGTCTCAAGGCTTACTTTCCGGTCCAAAATTTTGCTTTAAACCCTCAATTCGGTGCCAAACGACTCGAAGCTAGTCAAATATTATATAAAATAATCAATACATGTTCAAAAGTTCATATCCTAACTATTAAAGTGATTTTCCAACCCTAATTAAAGAATTCTTAAAATTCACCACCAGCACCACGTGCCCGAATTTTGAAATTTTCGAAAAAATTTGTTACCCATAACCTCATGAACTCAAATATATGATTTCACTAAATTTCATAACCATTTTCATGGTAAAATCTCATTATTATCAAAACCTAGATTTTTCATCTAAACCCATATTTTCCACAAATTTATATGTTAAAAATCTACCCATAATTTATGTATTAAACTCACATTAGGTAGAATTACTTACCCTCAATAGCTAGGTTGAAATCCCCGTTTTTGAAGCTACAAAATCGCCTAAGAGTGCAATAAATGAACCTAAAAATGGCTAAGTTCCGATTTTTAAAACTCTCTGCCCAACTGTCCTCTTCTTCGCGAACGCGGAACAGGCCTAGCGTTCGCGAAGTCAAATGACACAGGCCCAATAAATCTTGGCCTACGCGAACGTGACCAGGGCCTCGCGAACGCGAAGGCTTACCAGCCCTGCCCTACGCGAACGCGAGGTCACCTCTGTGAATGCAAAGAGAAATGGCACTGACCCTCCCCTCCCCTCCCCCAGGTCCCTTCCTTATATGCAAACGCGTTGGGGACTTCGGGAACGCGCAGGGATAATTGCCCCACTGCCCAAATCCTTCTTCGCAAACGCGAGAGGGCTTATGCGAACGCGAAGAAGGAAATCAAAACTGGAAAATTTGGTTTCTTTTGGCTCCGGGTGGTCCGAAACACACCCGAGCCCCTCGGAACCCCGTCCAACTATATCAACGAGTCTATGAACATAATACGGACATGCTCGAACTCTCGAAACGCGTAAAACAACAACAAAACCAAGAATCACACCCCCAAAACCAAATTGAATCAAATTTTGAACTTCAAGTTTCCAAATCACTCTGAACGCGTCGACTCATACTTAGATTACTCGGAATGCCACCAAATTTTGCGGGCAAGTCTTAAACTACCATACGGAACTATTCCCGATCTCGAATTCCCAATCGAACCTCTATAACACCAAAACCTACTGCAAACCAAATTTAAAAAACTTTAAAACCTTCAAAGAGCCAACTTCCACTATTAGGCGCTGAAACGCTCGCGGGTCATCAAAAACCCGATCTGAAGATACGCCCAAGTCAGAAATCATCATACGAACCTGTTGACCGAAGTCAAACTTAGCCTTTTAAAGCTAAACGAGGGAACCAAGTATTCCGATTTCAACCTGAACCCTTCCAAATTCCGAACTAACCATCCCCATAGGTCATAAAATAGTAAAAGCATATATGTGGAGTCTTATTTAGGGGAATGGAGTTCTAGAAAGTAAAATGACCGGTCGGGTCGTTACGATTGTGGTGAGTAAGGGGCACTCTTTTGGTGAATGATTTCATATTCCAAACATATTTCATCAAAAGAAAATTCATATTCACCGCCCTTATTACTTTGTAGAGCCAACCACAAGAACTGTTGTTTGTGTCGCGACAAAGGCAAAATAATTGATAAAGTTTTTAATCTTCAAACCAATCTGACACAACCAGAATTAATAAGCAGTGAAGTTTTTAATCTTCTAACCGAGTAATATCTGATACCAAATCTAATAAATGGTGAAGTTTTTAATCTTCAAACCGAATAATAAATTGGATTAAAAAATCACAAAGATTTTAATCTCAAAAGATGAGTAACAAAAAATCACAAAATTTTAGCCTCCAAAAAGAGAGTAGAAAGTTACGAAGATTTTAATCTTCTTTTCAAATGACTTTCCAATTAAACCATTATAACCCTTGAACCAAATGGTCCATAAATAGCTTGATCTCTTGTTCATATCAAACTAACATATGCATATTTTATGAATCCAAAAATGATATACATGCAACTTGTGGGTACGAAAATTATTATATTTTATTTTATTGAATTATCGTTTCTTTACTTCTCCGATTGTCTGATTTCGAACACAGATTACTAACAATCTTAAGGAATTTAATCCCCTCACTGTTGTCCAAGATTATGAATTACTTCCTCCCAGGATAGAACGAAAAAATTATTCTGTAACACTAGCAATCGAAATTACAGAATTTCAGCGAACTCAACAAACGGAGCAAAGCACACTTGACAGTTTGTTTATTTTGAAAAGCAACAACGTAGAAAAGAGGGCAGAATTTTTCAGTTTTTTCATGTCTGAAAAATGAGGTCAAGCCTCTAAATTTATAGACAGTAAAAGGGTGAGATGCAGAGGCGTAATCCAAGAGGTACCTCTTCCCTTACTCATTCACACCTTTTAAATAAACATCCAACAGACACTGTTTAGATGCATCCAGGAGAATATATATAAAGGGTTGATTACTATAGAACAAAATAGGTCCCAACTTTATTGGATAAAATTATGTAATAATACATATAAAATGTCTTTCATTAAGCAACAAAATAATCAAGTATCAACCAGGCATATGAACAAAGAATTAATTAAGAATCACTAAGGCTATTGAACAAAGAATTATGTTATCCCTACTCGGATGTACAGTTAGTAATTGAATAAAAGAATAAGTATACACTTGATTTTGTCAATGCTCTATCCCGTGAAAAGCCAAACTCTAAAAAAGTTTGCTCCCAAACTCGTCCAAATCTTCTGCTTTCAATGAAGAAGAAGCAGCAAGATTTCTTAGATCAGATAAGCTCCTTCCTAACTTCAGAGCCACCTTCATTTCAAACACTTCACCATTTTCTCTTCTCTCCATGTCTGTTTCCGTCAAGTTAGATTCAATTGATTCTTGCATGTACTGGAAGAAACCAGCGTTACTCCTGTACATTTCGAATACCATTCCAACTTGTCCACCATGCTCAACCGTGTTAACAATGCTTGCTAAAGCGCCACCAACAATTCCGAACATAGCTGCCCAAGATCCATGAGAAGGAGAAGAATCTACACATGCAGAGCCAATCGCTGCTAGGCCTGTGAGTAAAGGACCAGAGATGGCTAAAAACTTGTTCAATTTCAAGGCCTTTTTCCCCAGACTAATATATTCTTCTTGGTCTTTTCTGCCTAATACTCCCATTATTTCTTTCATTTCCTCCTCCAACTTCCCGTTCCAGCCATTATATTTATCGCTGTCACTGACCCTTTTAGGCTGTCTACGACGTTGTTGAGGCCACCAAACAGCAGGTTGAACAGAAGATGGAAATTTGTCTAGCATTACGCCAAGAAGAGGGAGCGGGTAGGCCTTGTCAAGAGCCAATACTTTGTCCATTGTTTCTTTCACATCAATAACTGAAGGGTGACCAATTGATAAAGTTGTTTCGATTTGGTTATAGAGATCTTGAAACAGCCTTGTCGCATTTCTTTGTTCTTCAGCAAGTTGGGATGGTTGAATCTTGTTGAAGATCACCAACATGCCAGTAGCAGCCAAATACAACAAAGTGGATGACATTTTTAGTCCCAAAATAGCATCATCACTAGCACCACTGCTAGCTGCAATTCCAGTCATAGCAGCAGCAGCTAGAGTTATGCCATTAATGGATGTGAAAAGCATATTGTTCCACTGGCTTCTCTGTTCCCCAATATTCCTATGCATCTCAACTCTATCTGCAACTGCCTCCTTAATCGCATAAAGCTTTGTGATAACCAGCGGATCAGGACCATTGTTCATATCATCACTTCTTGTAGCTGGGCTAAGTTGTTTCTCATCTAGGAGGTTGTTTACTATGGTTGAATAGCTAATCAGCTCTTGTTCATGCGCTGATCTCCTTCCTATTTGAAGATTGGGAAGAGAGATTTTGCTTGTTTTAATTCTTGGAATATTAATACTCGCTTTTACCAATCCTCTTCTACAACTGCAATTAGATGATGTTGAGGGAACAGAATTCCTGGAACTCAAGAAACTTGAAGATTGGAGGATTGCCATATATATTTTCTTTCTACAATGTGATGTTAATTGATTTAATTAGAATGGAAAAGAAAGATGATAAAGATTTGTGTAGTAGTAGCTGGTGATTATGTTAAAAGAAGAGAGAAAAGATTATAGTTGTGATTATGGTAAAGAAGAAGGGAAATGGCACATATTTATAGGGAGAGTTGACAATTGAAATTAATAAGATTTGACTGAAAACAAGAGCTAATTAGAGTTATTCAAAGTTTGAATTGAATGGGTACATGGCCATGACTCTTTCTTATTTTGGCTTCGGTTATTTTGGGTCTCTTAAAAATTTTCAGCCCCCTTTGTTTATTTGTTACATATACTCCTTATATTGACTTTCAACGTAGAATACTTTTATGGTGTCTCAATTTAGAAACCGCCATCCGTAATTGTACTTAAGACCCCACCAACTAAACTTTCTTTCTAAATTAGGAGTATTTCATGCACGATAATACTGGTATAAATAATCATTTTTTTATTGTTTACATTATGGAATAACATTACGCTTTAACCACATTTTTGAAGAGTAAAAAAGAATTGCCACGGTTGTAAAAAAAATTGCCACGAGAAAACTTATACTAGGATAATTGTATTTTACTTCACATGAACAAACAAGAAATAATGACGACGAAGTAATAAATATTCAAAAAAAATTACTTTGCATTTTGATTTTGTTAGGCGACGGGTACATTAATGATCTGACCTAAATGCACCTTTTTAGTTCAAGTTGGGCTAAAATTTGGGTCATAACCTAACCCGCTTAATTCTTATCAAACTTTAATTAATATATATCATTTCTTTGTGAATTGTTTAATTATCAGATAAAACTTTTTTTTCTTATGTTTTGGTCATATAACATATCAAATAAAAAAATTATTATAAAGATATTTTTGTGAAATTACTCATGAATCGATTTGAGCTAAAAATGAGCCCAATTTTAAATGGTCTGAAATAGATTGGATCAAGATATACTGAATTTAACAAATAGGCAGGGCAATGACTATACAACTTTGGGCGGATAAATGAATTGGGGCTTAAATAGCGGGGGATTTGCATCTATACCCGCTTTTTGGGTCACGTTTTAACTTATAACCGCTTTGCAAAAAAATTGCAAGCGTACCCACTTATTGCGTAAACTTCAGGCATAAGGGCTTGAAGTAGCAAAGGCAATCACGCAAACTTCAACATTCTAGTAGACGGGCCTGAAGTTGTTTGTAATTATTGAACTTAATCATTCTACTAGCTGAAGTTTTATTCTCTATTTGCTGTATTTCAGCATGTTTTAGCTGAAGTTTTGTCCTGGATTCAATAGTTTTGTCGTAAAGCTTTTTCAAAAACTTCAGCAGAAGATGCTGAAATTATTTCGTTCATTTATAAAAACTTCAGCACTAAATAAGATGAAGTTTTTGTCCTACAATCATACTAGCTGAAGTTTTGTTCTCTATTTGCTGAACTTCAGCATGTTTTAGCTGAAATTTTTCGCCTAAACTTGGTATTGATTGAAGTTTTTTATTTTTAATTGCTGAACTTAAGCATTCTACTAGCTGAAGTTTTGTTCTCTATTTGCTGAACTTCGGCATGTTTTAGCTGAAGTTTTGTTCTCTATTTGCTGATAAACTAATTAAACACCTCATTAACAGAAATCACTGGAGAAACAGGACATCCTAACCGGCATTGGAAGAAACACAAGATAGACCATCTTTGTAAATAAAATTTTAAAATCAAGAGTACCATAATAGTTCAACTTTCAAAGCTTAGTGTAAGAATTACATCAATAAAACTGCAATCAGCTTGTTGTTTGATATTTCATTCCTGGATCAATCTGAATTCATTGCAAATATAATAAATACAGACAATGAATTATAAACAATAAATTATAAATAGATGAAGAAAAGTTCTAAAATGTGGTTTAAAAAAAATGGCAGTCACTATGAGCAAATCAGCAATAAAATATACTATAAATTACAAAAAATGAAGAGTAGAATAAAGAGTAGAAAAGAAAGGAGGAAGAAAGGAGCGCACAGATAGCAGGAAGAAGGAGGCGCTTGAAGTTGTAAAATTTAGGATATAGGTTGTAATTTTTACTAAATAGTAAGCTTAGTGTAGCTTAATTTTAAGCTTGGTGTAGCTTAAAGATAGTGAATAAAAAATGGTGGGAAAAGAAATGGAGGGAAGTGAAATTTTGAATTAGTGCACTTTGTCCCTCATTGGAAGAAGGAAAGAAAATCTATGTGTATATATAGAGAAGCTCTTCTTCTAGCTCTTAAAGAGTGGAGAAGAAGGCAAACCTCGCGTCGTCGTCGTCGCTCACTCGGCTTCGGCTTTGGCTTCGGTCAAAGATTGATTGATTAATCTTTTTGGACAAAGATCTGGTCCGGTCCGTACGAAATTGACTATAAATATGCCTTGAATCCCAGAATTTTTACTTACTAAATTTTCTGATCTTCTTCTTCTTCTTCTGCACAAAATATTCCAGTGTGTTTTACGACCATCGAGTGGTTCGCTAATCACCAGAGTTTTTGGTACCGATACGCTGGTGAGTTAAATCTTTCTATCCTAGGAGGATATATTCCAAAACCTCGGGTACTTGAGGGAAATAAATTTTTGAGGACACACTGTGTATTCAGTGGGCTCGATTTATTCTTATACTATTTTCATAAGAGAATTGACGTTCTAGTTCTACTAACTTTTTCGTTTCTGTATTTTCAGAAAGTTTATTTACAGCAATACAGAAGGATAACAATCTTAAGGAAATTATATTTTTTTTATATTTTGTATTCTGTTTGTGGAAATTAAAACCTGTGTGGTTTTCTACTCCTTCTGAATTTTATTATTCTGATTTGAAGATATAAAAACTTCATCGGATTTTTAAAATTCAGAAAATGATTTGAAGAACATAAAAACTTCATCGTTTTCTGTGAAACAGTGTATAAAAACTTCGATTTTTATTTATTATACATATTGTTTATTGTTAATTACAGTATTGTTTAGTGTTCTGGTTTTTCCATTGATTGAACTCTTCTGTTGTTGACAGTGAGAAATGGCAATTGATAATGAAAATTCTTCTGCGACTGTTGCAGCAACGACGATAGCCTCGTCAAGCCGGACTGTTGTTCCACCGGCAGAAAAATCGGGGAAAGTTTCTGGAGCCAACTTCAAAGGGTGGCAGTAAAGGGTGTTCTTCTGGCTTACCACACTTGGTATACAGAAATTCACTAGTGAAGAACCTCCAGTGCCTGTTGCGGACATGCCGGACAACGAGAAGTTCATGATTATTGAAGCATGGAAGCAGGCAGATTTTCTTTGCAAAGGCTATATCCTAAGCGCTTTAGAGGATTACTTGTACAATGTTTACAGTGCGATGAATACTTCGAAAGAATTATGGGACACACTTGAGAAGAAGTACAAGACGGAAGATGCATGCTTGAAGAAATTTGTGGTTGCCAAGTTTCTAGACTATAAAATGATAGACAGCAAAACTGTGGGAACCCAAGTTCAGGAGCTTCAACTTATTTTTCACGACCTTATTGCTGAAGGTATGGTCGTGAATGAAGCATTTCAAGTGGCTGCAATGATTGAAAAGTTGCCTCCTTCATGGAGAGATTTCAAGAACTATCTTAAGCACAAGCGCAAAGAAATGAAGTTGGAAGATCTTGTGATTCGTCTCAAGATTGAGGAAAACAACAAAACAGCCGAGAAGAAGTCTCGTGGAAATTCAACGATCATGGGAGCTAATATCGTTGAGGAGACTTCTCCAAAAAGTAAGAAGAGGAAGAGAATTTTTGGACAGACTAAGGAGCAGAACAAAAAGAAATTCAAGGGCAACTTCCACAACTTTGGAAGAGTTGGTCACAAAACCCCTGATTGTCGTCTCCCGAAAAAGGATAAGAAGAAGGGACATGCCAATATAGTGAAGAATAATGATGACATTGATGATCTTTGTGCAATGCTTTCGGAATGCAACTTAGTTAGAAATCCGTAGGAGTGGTGGATTGACTCCGGAGCCACTCGACATGTTTGTGTTGTCAAAGAAGCATTTGCGACTTACTCTACTACTGGTCCCGAAGAAGAGATTTCCATGGGAAATAATTCAACAGCCAAGATTGAAGGTTATGGGAAGATATTCTTAAAGATGACTTCCGGCAAGGTGTTAACGCTCAACAACGTTCTTCATGTTCCTACTATTAGGAAGAATTTAGTTTCTACTTTTTTACTTGTGAAGAATAGATTCAAATGTGTATTTGTTTCTGATAAAGTTGTTGTAAGCAAGAATGAAATGTACGTTGGAAAAGGCTACCTCACGGAGGGCCTTTTCAAACTCAATGTAATGGTTGTTGATACTATGAATAAAATTTCAGCTTCTTCTTATTTGTTGGAGTCAAATGATTTATGGCATATTCGTTTAGGACATGTCAATTATAAAACCTTGCGGAAGTTAATTAATTTAGAAGTATTGCCTAAATTCGAGTGTAATAAATCGAAATGTCAAATATGTGTTGAATCTAAGTTTGTAAAACATCCTTATAAGTCTGTTGAAAGGAATTCAAATCCTTTAGACTTAATTCATACTGACATTTGCGATATGAAGTCGACACCATCTCGAGGTGGGAAAAAGTTTTATTACTTTTATTGACGACTGCACTCGATATTGTTATGTTTATTTTCTTAATAGTAAGGATGAAGAAATTGAAGCATTTAAGCAATACAAGAATGAAGTGGAGAATCAATTGAATAAAAAGATCAAAATGATTAGAAGTGATAGAGGTGGAGAATATGAATCTCTGTTTGCAGAAATATGTTCAGAATATGGAATTATCCGTCAAACTACTGCACCTTACACTTCTCAATCCAACGGAATTGCGGAAAGAAAAATCGGACACTAAAGGAAATAATGAATTCTTTATTAATAAGTTTCGGATTGTCGCAGACTTTGTGGGGGGGAAGCTATCCTTACAGCTAACCGAATACTCAACAGTGTATCCCACAACAAAAAGCAATCTATTCCATATGAAAAATGGAAAGGTAGAAAATCTAACTTGAAATATTTCACAGTGGGTTGTCTAGCAAAGGTACAAGTTCCTTTACCTAAATGGGTTAAAATCAGACCAAAAATAGTAGATTGCATTTTCATTGGATATGCTACAAACAGTAAAGCATGTCGGTTTTTGGTCCATAAATCTGATAATCTCGAGATTCATGTTAATACGGTAATGGAATCAGATAATGTTGAATTCTTTGAAAGCATTTATCCGTATAAAACTGAATGCGAGTCGTTAAGTGAAAGACCTAAACGACCTCGGGAAGAACCAAAGGAAAATACTCCAAGTGTAGAAGATCCAAGGCGTAGCAAACGTCAAAGAACATCTACTTCCTTTGGACCAGATTTTGTGACATTCTTGCTTGAAAATGAACCTCAAACTTTTAAAGCAGCTATGTCGTCTTCTGATTCGGCGTTTTGGAAAGAGGCAGTCAATAGTGAGATTCAATCAATTTTGGATAACCATACATGGAAATTGGTTGATCTTCCTCCTGGAAATAAGTCTTTAGGTTCGAAATAGATCTTTAAACGGAAAATAAAAGTTGATGGCACTATTGACAAATATAAGGTAAGACTTGTTGTCAAAGGTTATAGACAAAAGGAAGGCCTTGATTACTTTGACACTTACTCGCCAGTAACGAGGATAACATCTATTAGGATGTTAGTGGCATTAGCGGTCGTGTATGGTCTTGAAATCCATCAAATGGATGTTAAAACAACTTTCTTAAATGGAGAATTGGAGGAAGAGATTTACATGGAACAACCTGAGGGTTTTGTGGTTCCTGGTAAAGAAAAGAAAGTGTGCAAACTTGTTAAGTCGCTTTATGGACTTAAACAAGCACCCAAACAATGGCATGCCAAATTTGATCAAACAATGTTGGCAAGTGGGTTTAAAATCAACGAGTGCGACAAATGTGTTTACATTAAAAACACTCCAGGTCATGAAGTCATTGTTTGTTTATATGTTGATGACATGTTGATAGTGAGCAAAAGCATGTCAGATATAAATGCTACAAAGCGCATGTTGGCTAGCAAATTCGATATGAAAGACTTAGGAGTTGCTGATGTGATCTTAGGAATCAGAATTCACAAGACTCCACAAGGTCTAGCATTATCACAGTCTCACTACATTGAAAAGGTACTTGACAAGTTCAAGTATTTGGATTTCAAAATTGTCAAGACTCCAATTGGCGTGAGTTATGCACTTCAAAATAATGAAGGTGAAAGTGACTCACAACTGGACTATGCAAGAGTATTGGGAAGTTTGATGTATATAATGAATTGTACGCGATCAGATATAGCATGTGCTATTAGCAAACTGAGTCGATTTACAAGTGATCCCAATTAGATACATTGGATGGCAATGAAACAAGTTTTGGGATATTTGAAACATACCCAAAACTATGCTTTGCATTATAACAAATATCCCTCCGTGATCGATGGATATAGTGATGCAAATTGGATCATCGGATCATCTGAAGTTAAATCCACGAGCGGATATGTTTTCACAATTGGGGGTGGAGCAGTGTCTTGGAAATCATCCAATCAAACGTGCATCACCCGTTCTACAATGAAATCTGAATTTATAGCTTTAGATAAGGCCGGTGAAGAAGTTGAATGGCTTCGGAATTTCTTGGAAGATATTCCATTTTGGCTCAAACCTTTGGCACCTATTTGCATACATTGTGATAGTCAAGCGGCAATAGAGAGGGAAGGGAGGGTTATGTATAACGAAAAATCTCGTCATATACGACAGAGACATAATACCGTTAGACAACTACTCTGTAGTGGTGTTATCACAATTGACTACGTAAAGTCAAGAGATAAAGTGTCGGATCCACTTACAAAAGGCCTATCTAGAGAGACAGTTGAAAAATCATCAAAGGGAATGGGGTTAAGGCCTAGGACAAGTCACCATGGCGGTAACTCTACCTAGCAGACTGGAGATCTCAAGAGCTAAGTTCAAAGAGATCAAACAAAGTCATGAATGACGGTTCAACATTGTCAAATAACTCAACCATTCTCGTGATGAAGACAATGTTCAGAAATCAAGGTAAAGCATTAAGGCTTTTTGACGAGTCATTAAAGCTTAAAGCTTTTTAATGATTTGCTAAGTCTGGAAGGATATGACCAGATAGTGTGTCTTTAGGATTACACGTTTAGGAATCACCTATGTGAGTGTCAAGTGTAAGCCGCTTCAAGGGGAATGAATGTAAAGGCCCATTCTCTAAGCACTCATGAAACCAGGCGGTGTTCATGGCTGAACGAACACAACCGTGAGAACCATAGATGGTTAAGGATTGATTGTGTGACTTATATTGTCTTGGTATACAACAAAGCTCGACGGTTCAAAGATATCAAATCTACCGATTGACCGATTATATCCGATATAAGTTCACTACGGAAAGTTCAAAGAGAAACCTACTTATCCAGATGCAATTAATTCTTGCATGTAAAACACACACACGTCCGTGCATTGCTTTATTTTATAGTCATTCCCCATTCATGTGGGGGATTGTTGGTCTTTAAGCTTAGTGTAGCTTAATTTTAAGTTTGGTGTAGATTAAAGAGAGTGAATGGAAAATGGTGGGAAAAGAAATGGAGGGAAGTGAAATTTTGAATTAGTGCACTTTATCCGTCATTGGAAGAAGGAAAGAAAATCTATGTGTATATATAGAGAAGCTCTTCTTCTAGCTCTTAAAGAGTTGAGAAGAAGGCAAGCCTCGCGCCGTCGTTGTCGTCGCCGTTGCTCGCTCGGCTCGGCTTCGGCTTCGGATTTGGTCGACGATTGATTGATTAATATTTTTGGACAAAGGTGTCCGTTTTTCTATCCCGGATTATTTTAAATCCGTTTTTAATTTTTTCGCAATATTCACACCTGTTCCAACAACTATGGTTGTTCTGAACGGTTGCAAAACCTTTTCAGAAACAATACGAAATTGGCTATAAATATGCCTTGAATCCCAGAATTTTTACTTACTAAATTTTCTGATCTTCTTCTTCTTCTTCTGCACAAAATATTCCAGTGTGTTTAACGACCATCGAGTGGTTCGCCGATCACCAGAGTTTTTGGTACCGATACGTTGGTGAGTTACATCGTTCTATCCTGGGAGGATATATTCCAAAACCTCGGGTACTTGAGGGGAATAATTTTCTTAAGGACACACTGTATATTCAGTAGGCTCGGTTTATTCTTATACTATTTTCAGAAGAGAATTGACGTTCTAGTTCTACTAATTTTTCTATTTTTATATTTTCAGAAAGTTTATTATTTTATTTATTTTACAGTAATACAGAAGGATAACAAATAGCTATCCCGAGGTAAATTAAAGGGAAAAGTACGGAAATAGCCGAAATTCGCTTAAACTTACAAACAATTAGCCGGCAAGAACTGAAATAGCCACAAAATGTTGCACAATTTAGATAGCTGCCAGTGATCCTTCGATTATGTTAAAAATCTTATTTGGTCAATCCTAAACTTCCATCAAGGTTCTCTTTTTTATGTCATTCTTTCTTGTTAGTTTAACCTTGAAGAACTTCAGAAACTAAAATTCCCCATTATTTGATTTTTACACAATGATAACGTAGAAATTGCACGTTCCTCTCTTTCCTTAGCATAGCAAAAGGAAGCTAACAAGGCCGTATTTCCCTTTGCTTGCTCAATAATCTAGTCTGTGTCACAAATTTAAACTCTACAGCATATTATTGTTTGAGTTTAAGTACTTCCATACACTAATAGTGAAAGTCAGCTAAGAATAATTAAATAAATTTTTTTCAACAGGTATGGTTGGAATTCATTGAAAATACATAAATGAGCTAACATATAAAATTTGAGGAAGATTTAAGGTGATTTAGACTGGTTTGGAATCAAATTTGTAATTAAAATGAGTTTAAAAATTTCTCTGTGACACATGTATCTAACACACATGAGATACATATTAGATACTTATATATATGGATACATATGTTGTGTGCGCGCGCACCATGGTTAAGTGATTTTGTGAAAGCATAAAGATTGAATTCAGGGAACGAACTGAACTACTGAGATGAATATTTATTCCTCATAGAATGAAGAAAAAAGAACAAATCAAGGCATTTGTAGCTAGGAAGATGGCTGAGAAACTGTTATAAGCAATTTAATTAAGTAACATTTGAATCTGAAAGAATGAGTTAGCCCTACTCTTAATTATAGACAATGCTATGTACTTGATATTTTCTATGCATTACACTATGAATAGTTAGAATTTTAGAAAAGCTTGCTTCCGAACTCAATTTCATCTCCCTTCGATGAAGCAGCAGCAGCAAGATCTCTTAGGTCAGATAAGCTCCTACCTAACTTCAAAGCCATCTTCATTTCACACACTTCACCATTTTCTCTTCTCTCCATGTCTGTTTCTGTCAAGTTGGAGTCGATAGATTCTTGCATATACCTGAAGAAACCAGCGTTACTTCGATACATTTCGAATACCATTCCAACTTGTCCACCATGCTCCATTGTGTTAACTACACTTGCCAAAGCGCCACCAACAATTCCAAGCATAGCTGCCCAAGATCCATGAGAATGAGAAGAATCTGCAAATACAGAGCCAATCGCTGCTAAACCTGTGAGAAAAGGACCAGAGATGGCTAAAAACTTGTTCAACTTCAAGGCCTTTTCCCCCAGCCTAATATATTCTTCTTGATCTTTTCTGCCTAATACTCCCATTATTTCTTCCATTTCCTCTTCCAATTTCCCGTTCCAACCATTATATTTATCGCTGTTACTGACCCTTTTAGGCTGTCTACGACGTTGTTGAGGCCACCAAACAGCAGGTTCAACAGAAGATGGAAATTTGTCTAGCATTACGCCGAGAAGAGGGAGTGGGTAGGCTTTGTCAAGAGCCAATACTTTGTCCATAGCCTCTTTCACATCAATAGCTGAAGGATGACCAATTGATAAAGTTGTTTCGATTTGGTTATAGAGATCTTGAAACAGCCTTGTCGCATTTCTTTGTTCTTCAACGAGCTGGGATGGTTGGATCTTGTTCATGATCACCAACATGCCGGTAGCAGCCAAATACAACAAAGTAGAAGACATCTTCAGTCCCAAAACAGGATCACTACTGCTAACTGCAATTCCAGTCATTGTAGCGGCAGCTAAAGTTATGCCATTAATGGATGTCAAAAGCATATTATTCCACTGGCTTCTCTGTTCCCCAATATTCCTGTGCATTTCTACTCTATCTGCAACTGCCTCCTTGATTGCGTAAAGCTTCTTGATAACCAGCGGATCAGGACCAATTCTTGATGGGCTGAATTGTTTCTCAATTGGATTGTTGGTGCTTATGGTTGAAAATCCACTAATCAACTCTTGCTCCTGCACTAATCTCGCTCTTCTTTGCACCTTGGGAAAGGAGATTTCAAATGTCTGATTATTTGGGATATTAATATTCGCTCTAATCAATCCTCTTTTGCAACTACAAGATGATGATGTTGAGGGAACAGAAGTACTGCAAGAACTCAAGAAACTTGAAGATTGGAGGATTAATGCCATCTTTTTTTGTTCTTCAATCGGATATTAACTGATTTATGATTGGAAACAAAGGGGAGAAACCAAAAGTTGAGTTTTGATTATGATTATTATAGAAAAAAAAGAACACATTGGGACATATATATAGAGAGAGAATTGACAATGGATGTAAGATTTGACTGGAAAAAAGAATTGAAATAATAGTAAGTTATTCAAAGTTTGAATTGAATGGGTACATGGCCAAGACAATTTCTTATGTTGCCTTATGGCCAAGACTAATTCTTATTTTGGCTTGCACTTACTCTTATTGACTTTTTTTTCTTGTCGTCTACTTGTATTGACTTCCCATATAAGGAGAATTTTTATGGGGTTTGATTGTTTGAAATTTAAAACAGCCAAAACTATACTAACGACCCTGACAACTCAAATCCTGTATGATGCTACTTGCTTAAACACATTCTTTCAATTATTGAATTTAATTAAGAGTTAACCACATTTCTTGAAAGTAAAAATGATTATTTTTTATAATTTTATAAGTGGATTTGCTTCATTAACCAGTCTATTACAAGCAAGAAACAATGAAAAAATGTATGATTGTTTTTTGTTTACATTTTCAATTGTTATAGCATTATTCTATACCGGTTCTCGGTAAAATAAGATCCAAACTGTTGCAAAAAATATGCCTAGTTTTCTTTTTCTTTTTCTCTTTTTTAATTTGCAAGATCAAATTGTTAGCTCGACCTGCGTCACTTTACGGGACCCAAAATAAATAAACTTTATTGTGTAAGAAATTCGAAAGAAAATAGATTTGAGTTCGTGAATACTTACACAATTAACACTAGCCATACCGAATTAGTTTCATGAATAATCAATTGCAGTCTACTTTTATCGGCCAGAAGTAATAGCATTTGAAAGGCGTATTAAATTATAATTCTCTACGTTGTTTCTAAGATAAATCATTTTAAATGTCACGTGGATTGTCAATTCCCCGATATTTTTGGAATTATATGATATTTTAGTTGTAAAAGTTCATAAAACTCCAAAATACTCCTGCTTTAGAAGACAGCGAGGAGTATATGATGATATATTTTTCAAACTCATGAGTCGGACTTTATTTATTACTCCCTCCGGTTCACAATAAGTGACCAATACTTTAATAAAGGTAGTTTAGTCATACTAGGTTTTTTTGCATAGGATTTAGTAGTTTCTTAATTGGCGTACTAAAAGGAAACTGGACACTTATTGTGAACCGTTTCAAAGAAGAAAAGTTTCAAGTTACGAGTAATGCCTTTTACGTAAATTACGTTGATATATTATCAGCGAGCCAGCCACTGTTGAAATTCAAAGATGAGAACATCAAAAAGAAAAGAAAGTAATAATCTTAACTTTTCACATTGCCATGTGAGAAACATTCTGAGTATGCACTTGCTCTATCACAAACATGCCATTTTGTTTAATTAAGATGTCTTGCTTTTAAGAAGAAAAAAAAGCAACCATTTTCGATATCTTTGAACTACACAAGGAGATGTTGCCATGTTCATATATCAACTCTGAGGATTTCAAGCCTTTTTTAAAACCATCGACCTTGCACGTAGATTCAAAAATATTCCCCTGAAAATTGATAAAAACAGACAGCATTAATAATACTGTGAATGAAATCATAAAGATCGGAACATATTTGACTCTAGCATAAACAGCAACAAGCAGGGAAATGGTGCCTACCAGCAACATGCGATAATACTGTGAAAGATCACTCTGAATTGCAGTGGAACATACTGGTGATTTACCCACCCAACAACTGGCCAAAACTGCACAATTATAAGGAATACCTACAGTCATCACTCACTAAAGAACAGAAATAGAAAAACAAATTGGACTTGGGAGAGGGAGAATTTGACAAACCGTCCAAGCTGTATACTGCACTTTTGGATATTCCCTCTTGATATTAGATTTCACCTGGATCCAGGGTCTTCCTGTCCATAAGACAAGATAATGATCAGCCAAAACCATTATTCCGTGTGTGCATAATCATACCTGTAACTACTGGAAGGTCAGCAAACCTAAATGAGCCAGACTGTTATAAGATCCATTTCCGCAGATCTTTCAAAAACTTATACAACATATGGCTCCATGAAGGAGGAGAAATTGTAAGGAAACGAGAAACTCATGGTTTACTTTCCTTTAATGGGACATTCATCACCTGTTTTCGATTGTTTCTAGGATAGGATGGAAGGTAAAAAGATATATGCATTAAAGAATGAGTGTTAAAACCTCTTAAGTCCTATTTCAGATGATTCAAGAGCTCCTCCTCTAATACTACAAGCTTCTTTACAATTATAACTCTTTAACTTGAAGATTATGTCTATTCGCATGCCCTTTGACTCCTTAACTAACAAATCCTAATTTGACTGCAAGGCCATTTTTGTCTACTTGAACACTTAGTTGTAGAAAATGATGTTGAAGTTTCGCGTGATGGTATACCATGCAATAGTCAAAGTTGAAAAGCAGTGGCAACTCGAGATAGAAACTCACTTTCAACAACTAATCCATAGTAAACCATGAAAAGCAAGTTATTCCAGGGTGACGATGTAACTTGTTCCAGCAACACCTGAAACAATTTAAAATGCAAGTTCACATTCTTGTATATTTATCAGCATTGTTTATTCACTTCTTTCTCTATCTGTTAACATTATTTGGCAAAACAATAAACAAGTAGAATTTCAAGCAGGGCAATGTAGCAGTTTACCAGGTCGTGAGTGCACAGTTAAGCAGTTTTATTAATATAGATTCATGTTGAAGACAAAAAAGGAGGTAGATCAGATCCATAAAGGACAAGATAAATGTGTAACTTCTGCTTACAATGTAAAATATCCTGTTTCCTGATGCTTATCCTAATCATTCAAAGAAGAAAGGGTTTAGTACCTTTTTGGCAACTGTACTCTTGTCTCGTTTCCCCTTGAAAATTTTGTCCAGTAGTAAGTGAAGAAAATGCCCAAATGGACCAAGATAGACAACGCCAAAAAGCTGCATGTAGTTACAGCCAAAGCAGATGATGACATCCCAAATAGCAGCTTAAACGCACAAGCAGAAAATATGATACAAATGATACTAAATGAAAATGATTTTGATGTGCCATGTCAGAAAGAACCCCGAAATTGAAGAGAATTAGACACAGAATTGCAACTAAACTTAACCTACACCAATAACTATTCTGCCAAAATCTCAAACTAGTTGAGGTCGGCTGTATGAATCCTCTATGTCCATGATTGCTCCACTCGCACATTGCAACTAAAGTTAGCCAGGAGAGGAAGTTTTCTATATACATGTGTACTCGCAACTACTTGCCCTGTTTTCAGTTTCTCAAACCTCAATGAAATTTTTTTAAAGCAACTCAAGATGTTGAAGTGATCTCAAGCATATTCCATACTAGTCGTCAATTATTTGAAACATTTCCTTCTCTTCTTATTTCCAACTTTCCTAGAATAGTTGTGTAACAAGTAATCATATTCCACGTATAGTTCTACTTGTAAGATTCTACTCCTGTTTTAGGATTTGACAATCTTGAAGCGGAAATTATAAGATTATTCAGAAATAACCCCTCTTCTCCTCAACAAAGGCTACAGTTCTAAGACTCAAGTGCAGAAGCCTTTGTGCAGTAGGGCCAGTACAAGAAAAGAGACTTCACGTAAAAAAAAGAATATCTGTAACATCCTTTGCGGCTCATAACCAAAGCCTTTTCCTCGTAAGTTGTAAACTTTTCGTCTAGCAGAAGAACTAGAATCTGAAATCAAGTTATCCGTTCAACTTCAACCACCAGATAGACACATCTGAAGCATTTATCCAAACGAGAACGGATCACCGGGATCCAAACATAAAGATTCAAGAGACAATGATATCATCTGTGCCCAATGTAAAGTAGAGTGCATTTAAGATCAATTCTGCTGAAATGGGCACTCTTTTCAGCACAATAGTTCTGCCATTTTAAGAAAATTCTGAGAAAAGCTGATCACATTGCCCTGGGTGACAATTGACATGTAAATTTACCACTTCCAATATAAGCCAAACAGCATGCTAACAACGAATTGGTTCACTTAGCGTTAACTTCCTCTACCTGATTCACTAGGATGCTAAAATTGATGTACAGTTAGCGTAACATAAAGAGACTAGGGCTTAAGGTTATGGCTGAGTGATAGCGGCATTGAAGTTCTATATTCCAAGCTACAACACTCAGTGTGTCTGCTCTGACCTTGACCGGCAGGTTTACCCAATACAAGTACTTATGGGTTATATCAGGCTGCCCAAAATATTAATCCATGTGCGTAAACCGGCCAATCACCACCATCATCAAAAAAGAAATGAAAGAGACTAGTGTCTAGGGTAGTGTTACAGAACCAAGCTGATCTTTTAACAAAAGAAACAGAAACCAATACATAAATGCAACCATGGGAGTGCAAAAATGCTAAAGCTTCATCAGATGAACAAAGTCAATGTACTCGAGCTCAGATTGATAAAATGCAACCGTAGGAGTGCATAACATTTTGCAAAAATGACCTCCATATATTACTTTGTAGTAAAAGTATAAACCTATGAAAGAGAAGCAAGAGGAACTGTACCACTTTGAGGAGAAGACGTCTGACTTGAAGTTTCTGAATGCCAGTGATCTTCTGAGCCACTATATCACTAATCGATGACAACACTCCCGCAGTTATTGCCTGCCATCATAGGTATTTCCAAAGATTCAATCAATCAAAGAATATCCCAGTATCAATTCAGCTAAACTTAAGCAAACTTAGCAATAATATCAAGAAAGTAAAGGAAAAAAAAGGTGTGATCTTTGTACCAAGATAGAAACTTTACAAGAAATTAAAGAAGGCCCACATCATCAATTAAGCTAAAACCTCAAAATAGCCCAAACCCACCTAACGAATCAAAGAGAAAAAACTGAAGGAAAAGAAAAAGACGGGTCAAGAGACGAGGGAAAAGGTGTGACCTTTGTTCGTAAAGGGTGTTGCTGAAGCTGTAACAAGTACTGTTGCAGACCCTTTTTCGCTATTGACCCCATTATTGTTGTTGTTGGTTTTGTTCACTTGTTCAAACTGCAAGAACTGAGAAGAGGAACAGATTCGATCTTCCTCTTCACTCACTGCCTTCTTCGGGCTTTCATTACATTTACAACAGTTTGGCGAATTTGTACCTAAAATAGAATCAAGTGTCACATCGTGTGGGACCCATCTAAAGCAGCCGAATCGGATCTTATACGGAGAATCCCATAATAATCTGGGACCAGTTTCTGCATTTTGGTTAATTATGAGTTACTATGACTCTGTAAAATGGGATCTTTGGAAGGTAAAGTATATGCTGCCTCACGGGTATATAAGAAACCACAGATAGTCGATGTAGAATTAAAAGAACTGTTCATAATTGAATAACTCTTACATTCCCAAATATTTTTTGAAAAAATTAATTTGGATAAAGTTTGTTATGAAATTAAAAATGGATTTGTACATAAATTTTGGGGCACATTTTGACATGTTAAAAAGTCTTTTTTTTTTTCTAGCTAAAAAGTCTCAAATGGTCATTATTTGACCCAGAAAGAGGTCTTAAGATGTATTTGGGATTTAAATAAAATCTCCCAAAAACTAAATTAATTCTATAAACAAACACATGTTTGAAATATTTTTTTTTGGAGAGTCAACATAAGTTTTCACTGCCACTTTTACCTTACTTTTTTTTGGTTTCCCGCACGGGATGTGGTATCACTCACATTTGGCGCTACCTAATAAAGAAGATCTTACACTACTAAAAAACAGTAAATTTGCGACCGTCAAATCAGTCGGAAATCGTATTTTTCCGACGAATTTTTCACTGAAAAGTATTAGTCGGAAAACATGCGGTCGCAAAATATTTGCGACGGAATCAATCGAAAATTTGCGACGGATTCAGTCGCAAACTGAAAAATATGGGAACATTTCAAATTAGGCCATTTGCGACTGATTCAGTCGCTGACCTGAATTAAAAATATATATATAAATTAAAGGTTGCAATTGATTCCGCCGAAAACTAAAAAATAAAATTAATTTTTAATTAATTATTCCGATTGGATCGATCGTAAATGTTGATTATTAATTAATTAAAAATATCGATATTTCTCCATTTACGACTGATTCAGTCGCAAAATTTAATTAAATTTTGTTAGAAATTTTCAAGTTGCGACTACATCAGTCGCAAATCTGGGTAATTCCTGGTCAAATTTGCGACTGATTCAGTCGCAAATTTGGGCATTATTAAGCAGAATTTTGCCTTTTTTTTTTCTAATTACACCACCTGCCAAATAAAACAGACAACCAAATACCTAACAACCAAACAAAAACCTAATATAACAATCCAAATCAAATTTACTACAAAATGAATAGTAATATTTATATCAATTCAACCAACTAATCGAACAATCAACTATCAAACAACAAAATTAAACATGTCTCTAACTTCAACTCTAAAACATTCAAATAGCCTATTCTGAATCAGTCTCCTCCTCCTCCTCCTCAGACTCAGACTCCATTGCAGCTTCTTTCTTGCTTTTCTTTTTTAACAATTCTTTTATCAAAGCCTGAGTTGCTTGAAATTCTTACGACATTTGATCCACTTTTTGACGCATAGCTTTCATGTCTTCTTCGGAAACTGATGCCCCAGTGAATAATGGCGTTGGTGGACGACTGGAGAATGGCTATACTCCGATCCCGTAAACTCGACCTTTATTTATTATTTTCACGAGAAATAAAGAAAAGAAAGTAAAAGAAGTTAGAAAACAAACACACAACTTTCAAACTAATACCAAAATAGATAATTACATAATATTTATACCTTTATTCACGCCACCAGCCGAATGTGTCCAAATTGCAGTCATATCCTCTAGAGCCGGCTGAGTTCTTTCAGGCTTTGTTTGTTGCCATGCATCAAGATCAATATGATACTTGTCCTGAAATCAACATAATACATGTTATATAAATAAAAATAAACCAGGAGGAAAAATAATATAGTGTTGTCTCTGAAGCACGCGATTCGACTCATCCTTCTCGATTGCCATCCTTCTTCTTCTTCTTTTGGGTCTCCGCAAAGACCTCAGCATAAGGCACATCTCCCCCGCGATCACTTTCCTGGAAATTAAGAAGTATATATATGTATATACATATATATATATATATATATATACATATA
>ML307427.1:0-20929 GCA_005239505.1 Nicotiana paniculata | reverse complement strand
TGGTCCCGAAGAAGAGATTTCCATGGGAAATAATTCAACAACCAAGATTGAAGGTTATGGGAATATATTCTTAAAGATGACTTCCGGCAAGGTGTTAACGCTCAACAATGTTCTTCATATTCCTACTATTAGAAAGAATTTAGTTTCTACTTCTTTACTTGTGAAGAATGGATTCAAATGTGTATTTGTCTCTGATAAAGTTGTTATGAGCAAGAACGAAATGTATGTTGGAAAAAACTACCTCACGGAGGGCCTTTTTAAACTCAATGTAATAGTTGTTGATAGTATGAATAAAATTTCAGCTTCTTCTTATTTGTTGGAGTCAAATGATTTATGGCATATTCGTTTAGGACATGTCAATTTAAAACCTTGCGGAAGTTAATTATTTAGAAGTATTGCCTAAATTCGAGTGTAATAAATCGAAATGTCAAATATGTGTTGAATCTAAGTTTGTAAACCATCCTTATAAGTCTGTTTAAAGGAATTCAAATCCTTTAGACTTAATTCACACTGACATTTGCGATATGAAGTCGACACCATCTCGAGGTGGGAAAACGTATTTTATTACTTTTATTGACGACTGCACTCGATATTGTAATGTTTATTTTCTTAATAGTAAGGATGAAGCAATTGAAGCATTTAAGTAATACAAGAATAAAGTAGGGAATCAATTAAATAAAAAGATCAAAATGATTAGAAATGATAGAGGTGGAGAATATGAATCTCCGTTTGCAGAAATATGTTCGGAATATGGAATTATCTATCAAACTACTGCATCTTACACACCTCAATCCAACGGAATTGCGGAAAGAAAAAATCGGACATTAAAGGAAATAATGAATTCTTTACTAATAAGTTCCGGATTACCGCAAAGTTTGTGGGGGGAAGCTATCCTTACAGCTAACCGAATACTCAATAGAGTACCCAACAGCAAAACGCAATCTATTCCATATGAAAAATGGAAAGGAAGAAAACCTAACTTGAAATATTTCAAAGTGTGGGGGTGTCTAGCAAATGTACAAGTTCCTTTACCTAAAAGGGTTAAAATCGGATCAAAAACAGTAGATTGCGTTTTCATTGGATATGCTAAAACAGTAAAGCATGTCGATTTTTGGTCCATAAATCCGATAATCCCGAGATTTATGTTAATACGGTAATGGAATCAGATAATGTTGAATTCTTTGAAAGCATTTATCCGTATAAAAATGAATGTGAGTCGTTAAGTGAAAGACCTAAACGACCTCAGGAAGAACCAAAGGATAATACTCCAAGTGTAGAAGATCCAAGGCGTAGCATACGTCAAAGAACATCTACTTATTTTGGACCAGATTTTGTGACATTCTTGCTTGAAAATGAACCTTAAACTTTTAAAGCAGCTATGTCGTCTTCTGATTCAACATTTTGGAAAGAGGCAGTCAATAGTGAGATTCAATCAATTTTGGATAACCATACATGGGAATTGGTTGATCTTCCTCCTGGAAATAAGCCTTTAGGTTCGAAATGGATCTTTAAACGGAAAATGAAAGCTGATGGCACTATTGACAAATATAAGGCAAGACTTGTTGTCAAAGGTTATAGACAAAAGGAAGGCCTTGATTACTTTGACACTTACTCGCCAGTAACGAGGATAACATCTATTAGGATGTTAGTGGCATTAGCGACCGTGTATGGTCTTGAAATCCATCAAATGGATGTTAAACAACTTTCTTAAATGGAGAATTGGAGGAAGAAATTTACATGGAACAACCTGAGGGTTTTGTGGTTCCTGATAAATAAAAGAAAGTGTGCAAACTTGTTAAGTCGATTTATGGACTTAAACAAGCACCCAAACAATGGCATGCCAAATTTGATCAAACAATGTTGGCAAGTGGGTTTAAAATCAACGAGTGCCACAAATGTGTTTACATTAAAAACACTCCAGGTCATGAAGTCATTGTTTGTTTATATGTTGATTACATGTTGATAATGAGCAAAAACATGTCAGATATAAATGCTACAAAGCGCATGTTGGTAGCAAATTCGACATGAAAGACTTAGGAGTTGCTGATGTGATCTTAGGAATTAGAATTCACATGACTCCACAAGGTCTATCATTATCACAGTCTCACAACATTGAAAAGGTACTTGACAAGTTCAAGTATTTGTATTTCAAAATTGCCAAGACTCCAATTGACGTGAGTTATGCACTTCAAAAGAATAAAGGTGAAAGTGGCTCACAACTAGACTATGCAAGAGTATTGGGAAGTTTGATGTATATAATGAATTGTACGCGACCAAATATAGCATGTGGAATTAGAAAACTGAGTCGATTTACAAGTAATCTCAATCAAATACATTGGATGGCAAAAAACGAGCTTTGGGGTATCTGAATCATACCCAAAACTATGCTTTGCATTATAACAAATATCCCTCCGTGATTGAGGGATATAGTGATGCAAATTGGATCACCGAATCATCTGAAGTTAAATCCACAAGTGGATATGTTTTCACAATTGGGTGTGGAGCAGTGTCTTAAAAATCATCCAAACAAACGTGCATCTCCCGTTCTACAATGGAATCTGAATTCATAGATTTAGATAAAGTCGGTGAAGAACCTGAATGGCTCCGGAATTTCTTGGAAGATATTACATTTTGGCCCAAATCTTTGGCACCTATTTGTATACATTGTGATAGTCAAGCGGCAATAGGAAGGGCATGGAGCGTTATGTATAACGGAGAATCTCGTCATATACGACGGAGACATAATACCGTTAGACAACTACTCTCTAGCGGTGTTATCACAATTGACTACGTAAAGTCAAGAGATAACGTGTCGGATCCACTTATAAAAGGCATGTCTAGAGAGACAGTTGAAAGATCATCAAAGGGAATGGGGTTAAGGCCTAGGACAAGTCATCATGGCAGTAACTCTACCTAGCAGACTGGAGATCCTAAGAGCTAAGTTCAAAGAGATCAAACAAAGTCATGAATGACGGTTCAACATTGTCAAATAACTCAACCCATTCTCGTGATGAAGACAATGTTCATAAATCAAGTTAAATCATTAAGGCTTTTTGATGGGTCAATAAAGCTTAAAGCTTTTTAATGATTTGCTAAGTCTGGAAGGATATGACCAGATAGTGTGTCTTTAGGATTACACGTTTAGGAATCACCTATATGAGTGTGAAGTGTAAGCCGCTTCAAGAGGAATGAAAGTAAAGGCCAATTCTCTAAGCACTCATGAAACCAGGCGGTGTTCATGGCTGAAACGAACACAACCGTGAGAACCATAGATGGTTAAGGATTGATTGTGTGACTTATGTTGTCTAGGTATACAACAAAGCTCGACGGTTCAAAGATATCAAATCTACCGATTGACCGAGTATATCCGATATAAGTTCACTATGGAAAATTCAAAGGGAAACCTACTTATCCAGATGCAATTAATTCTTGCATGTAAAACACACACACACGTCCGTGCATTCCTTTATTTTATAGCCATTCTCTATTCATGTGGAGGATTGTTGGTCTTTAAGCTTAGTGTAACTTAATTTTAAGCTTGGTATAGCTTAAAGAGAGTGAATGGAAAATGGTGAAAAAAGAAATGGAGGGAAGTGAAATTTTGAATTATTGCACTTTGTCCCTCATTGGAAGAAGGAAAAAAAATCTATGTGTCTATATAGAGAAACTCTTCTTCTAGCTCTTAAAGAGTTGAGAAGAAGGCAAGCCTCGCGCCGTCGTCGCTCGCTCGGCTCGGCTTCGGCTTCGGCTTCGGATTCGTTCAAAGATCGATTGATTGATTAATCTTTTTTAGACAAAGGGCCGGTCCGTTTTTCTTTCCTGGATTATTTTAAATCCGTTTCTAATTTTCCTGCAATCTTCACACCTGTTCCAACAGCTATGGCTGTTCTGAAATGTTGCAAAACCTTTTCAAAAATTCTGAAAGGTTGCAAAACCTTTTCAGAAACAGCACCAAATTGGCTATAAATATGCCTTGAATCCCAGAATCTTTACTTACTAAAATTTTCTGATCTTCTTCTGCACAAAAATATTCCTGTGTGTTTTACGACCATTAAGTGGTTCACCGATCACCGGAGTTTTTGGTACCAATACGCTGGTGAGTTAAATCGTTCTATCCTGGGAGGATATATTCCAAAACCTCGGGTACTTGAGGGGAATAATTTCCTTAAGGACACAATGTGTATTCAGTGGGCTCGGTTTATTCTTATATTATTTTTCCATAAGAGAAGCTAAGGACGCCTGGACTAGCGCGCCCGCGCTCAGCACGCGCTAGTGGTCGCGCTAGTCAGGTTTCTCACTGTTCCTGGTAAATTTCACTAGCGCGACCATACTAAAGCCCGCGCTAGTAAGGTTTTTCACTGTTTTTGTATTTACAGAAAATTTGTTGTTTTATATTACAACAACACAGTTTACTAACATAATTTGCCTGAACCTGTAGAAGGAAAAAGAACTTAAATTGTAGGTTAGAAATGCATGGTAATTTCCTTAGCTAATTTCCCTTTTTCTTTTCTTTATTTCCTTTTTCTGTTATCGAGTACATTGAATGTTTATTAATCATGAGTCCAACTGTATTTGCAGTTATTAAAATCTGGAGTAGTCATTGGTTCATCTAAGTAAAGATCACTTAGAATGAACATTTGTTGCGCACTTTCGGACACCAATGGAAAGAAAAGGTCATTTAATCACCATTTTTTTTACAAGACATTGAGTCCCTAATCTGTCTAATGCTACTATCTTTTGTTTTGCAAAAACTTTACCAGCTAATTTCCTCAAAGGCCAGTTTAACTTTATCATCTGTATGATGGAATTAATTAATCTTTACAACTAATTAAGTGGTGTATACAAACAGAAGTAATTGTAACCGCTAAGCTTAACTCTAATCTCTAGTTTATCAGTTCTAGCGTGTCATGGAAAGTTGTCTTTGTCTCATTGCTGTAATTTTTTATTAATATCCGCCAAAGCTGTAACTTAATGGCCAAGAGAAGAAAACCAATTCACTTTATAACCATGATTAACTGAAATAGTTAGCGTCCTTTTGATGCTTGAATAGTGAGGAATTAACATAGAGCTAACTTGCAATATCTACCGCCTAAGCACATGACACATATTGTCCGCTTTGACATACCAAATCTTACGTGTTTGTCTCCTGGACTACACCTTCATTATGTCCAAAAATATACATATCATACGTGCTTGTGTTATATCTTATAAAACTATATATCAATTTTCTACTCCCATTTTAATATGAGATTTGCCAAAAGTGTCCCGGTAACTCTCCTTCGGATGCTTGCTAACCCTGAAGTCCGTCAATCATTTTCTTTCGCCCGCCTTGTTTTTTTGCCAGCCCTCTTGGCATTACATGCAATTATCTTGAATTTGCCAGAACTTCATAATATGCTAAAATAAAATAAATATTACTTCCATTCTAATTTATGTGAACCTATTTTCTTTTTAGCTCGTGCCCAAAAAAAATGATCCCTTTTCCTATTTTGAAATAATTTATTTTTATAATGATTTATAGCCACACAAAATATATGTGCCTAATATTACTCCACAAGTTTAAAAGTATTCTCTCTTTTCTCTATGCCTAGTAAAATGGGTATACATAAGTTGAAACGGAATGAGTATTAGGGGTGTACATGGACCGGGTTGGTTTGGTTTTTATCAAACCAAACTAAACCAACTATATCGGTTTGAATTGGTTCGGTTCTGTCGGATTTTTCGAGTTTTCTGTTATATAAATATTATTTCAATCTTAATTTGTTAAGTTTTTGATAAGTAAAAATTGACAAATATATGATATATTAAAATATTTTTATGGAAGAATTTTCTCAGTAACACATGGTAGTTACTTTTTAGTCGTTGACAATAATTTTATGTTGATGACACTTTCAAAATTAATCGAATTTAATAATTAAACATAAAAATAAATATGAACTTATATAATGATATGTTTTATTTAATTTTAAATTATCGATATACCATTTTAAATTTGAAAAAGGTATAAGAATTTAATAGATCTTGACATATAAATATGGAAGAACAAAGAGATTGACGCGTTTCACTAACTCTTGATAAGAAAGTGATCATAAACCTATTAATTAAAGTTAATGAATATGTAGCACTTTATATTTAAGTAAATATTACATTCCATAAGAGAATCGCAAATATTTTTAGATACTTTTTTTAAAGAAATTCTATAAAAAGTCTTAAAATATATAAATATTATATATTAATATGTCGGTTTGATTCAAATTTTTTTACTCAATATATACCAAACCAAATCAAACCTAGTCAAAATTTTTAATCAATTTAATTTAACTTTTCAATTTAGTACGATTTTTTGGTTCGATCTGTACAACCTTAACGAGTACGTTGGTAAGAGGCATTTTTAAAAGAATATCGTATTTCGACGCTAGTGGCATTTTAGCTCAAGGAGGGTTGGGCTACGAATTCAAGTTGTATAGCTCTATAAAATTGCTAAAATTTCCACCTGAGTACATCTGCCTAGAGCTTTGTAACAGAAAGTATAGAAAGAGAAAGAGAGAGAAAGGCACAGAGAATCAAGAGAGAGAGAGAGAGAGTTATGAGAGATATAAACACAAAGGCATCATCAGCCAGCTCCTCAATGGGTTCATCATTCTGGACATGGAGATCTCCACTTCCTTACCTTTTTGGAAGTTTGGCGATAATGTTGATACTCATTGTAGTTGCACTCATCGTCCTCGCTTGTTCCTTCCATAAACGTCTTTCCTCCTCCGCCACCTCGTCGGAGAAATCTGCACGTCCGGCGCCCAACATAATTGTGGAAATGTCTCCGAGAGTCGTCGTAATCATGGCCGGCGATCAGAAACCCTCCCACATCGGAATTCCTATTTCTTCGTCATCTGATTATAAACCTTCTGACTCAGCTCTGTGATTCACTCAGTGTACTTGAAATTTTGCTACCCCTCTTTTTGTAATTTTTCGGAATATGTGAAAAAAAGAAGGTTGAGAAATAGTAGATCGTTTTCTGATCGATCATGTGTTTTTGGCATAATCTATTTAAGAGTTTTAAATTGCTATATATAATCGTGGTCATCAACTCTTTTACCGATATTTGATTTGTTCGGTTGAATAATTAGCACGAATTGATAGTATGGGGTTTCTGTGAGCAAAATAAAAATCTAAGGTGAATCAAATTAAGAATTTTCTTTCTTTTTTTTAACGTGTCTTGCTAATTTGAGGGCTGAATCTTTTTTCTTTCAGCCCTTGTTTGAGTTTACGCCAGGGGTAGCCTAAAGATATTTATCAAGAAAAAGTTCTAAAATTTTGATTTATTACAGGAGGATTGCTCCATTCATTTTGGTTTATTTGATTACTTTTGAAGCTTTTTCTTAAAGGGAGAGAAGAGACTCAAACTACAATTCAGCAGTATGAACATGGACATCCGGCTGAAAATGGAGTGAAGAATTAGGAGCTTACAAAAGTGTTAATTAAGTGGTAAATGTGTTTAATGGCAATAACCTTTTTGTGGGAAATGGATAGGGATGCGGCGAACCGTTCACGCAAAAAAGAGGAAAAAGTTGGAAGAACGAATAAATGAGTAGATGATGACAAAGAAAGAGAGAGAAATAGTAAAATATATTGTCATTGGGAAAAGGTAAAGAGCAACAGATAGCTAAGTGTAATGCGTGTCGCCTCTGCAAGTAATGAAAACACTTGTCAGAGGGGGTTCGCCGTTTCAGCACTAGTGATAGTAGTAGTACAGTTTTTTTTACATACTCGTATAATATTCCATTGGATATTCTAGTACGTTACTGTTTTCTCCGGTTAAATTTAAAAATAATCAGATTTACGATTAAAGTTTTAAAAGTAATCAAAATTTAACTATATTTCATGTAAAGATAAATCTGAATGAAAATAATATTTAAAATCCGAAAAATATTTCGGCATAATATACTGGAATTCGAATTTTTTACACGTGAATTTACATCAATTCATACACAGGTACTCTAATCTTCAGCATAATATATAAAAACTTTTTGTATTACATCAAAATAATGATTATTTTTCAATAACTTTATAAACACTAACCATTTTTTAATTAATCGTCCGAATATTAACTAACTCGTACTATTTTTACCTTCTACGGCCCGCCGCGGCCGTACAAAATGGTCAACAACCAAAAGCACCTGAGATTTCTTAGTAATAGACCACTTGATAATTTTCGTCTCTATAAAATACTCTGCATCCATTTATAAACCCTTCTATCTTAATTATTCGTTACTCTATTTATTGCCGGTCTATGTGGTACTTTTCGTTTTTTTGAGATTCAAACTTATTTATTTTAATCATGTATTAAACATAAAATCTTTTTTAAAAATTTACTTTGAAAACTATGTAAAAAGTTACTACAAGTCATAATATTGATAATTCAAAATATTTAAGAGGCATATAAAAACATTACGGTCAAAATTTAAAGACCGTCACATAAATTACAACGAAAGGAGTAGTTAATAAAATTTGAAGAACAAGTGACATTATATCATATCTAAATATTATATTTTTTCAGTTTTACGAGATAATGTTTGATTGTGCACATTCTTTAAAAATAATAGAAAAACTTTTGAATCATGTGGTCTAACATAAGCTAAACAATTTTATGTGATTATAATTCATCTTATTTAGCATAAATTTAAAGTAAATTAAATTATTGACAAATATATAAATATATTATTCTGTTTTGGACGAATTAAAAAGAAAAAAATGACACATAACTTGGGATAAAAGGAGCATAGTATTTGCACAATTTCAAGAATATAATTCATGTCTATTTACTATTCAAAATTTAAATTTCGGTGTGATGCTTTATCTGATAATCTATTAAATGATAAGTTGAATAAAATATATAGCAAACTAAATTAACGAATATTATACTAGTTAAAAACGATATATGATATTAAGATTAACGGTGAGGAGTAGTTGTTGGACTTTAAAGCCATTGAGCTTTAAAGATAAGGAGTGTGAATTGGAAAATGGTGGGAAATAAAATGAAGGGAAATGAAAATTTGAATCAAGTGAGATTTGTCATGAACTTTGTACCACATTAGTGAAAGACAACCATACTTGTGTGTATAAATATAGAATCACTTCTTAGAGCTCTTAAAAGGAGTTGAAGAGAATGAACCCTCGCGCCTTCGTCGTCGCTCGGCTCGACTTCGGATTTGTCAAATGATCGATAAGATTATTTTGGACAAAAGTTATTTAATTATATATTTAAGAATTAATTAAGTGCTAGTCAGTTCATTAACGGAATTAACTGAAACGTATAATCCAAACGCTGTCTTTCCCTTCTGAACAGACGCCTCTTCCTAAACAGACATCACACTGCCTATAAATTTCGAGGCATGACTTCCTTTTCACTGACTGAAAATCCAGAATTTCCTTCTGAAAAATACTGCATTCTACTTCGCAGTCTCTCTCTCAAATTCGTAAGTGTGATTTTGCTCCGTTCTTTGAGTTCGTTGGTATCCTGCAAGTAGTATTGCCACTGTTGCAGGAAGGTTTATTCCGTTTCATCCTGAGAAGATTTAATCCATTACCTTGGCAACTTGTGAGGGGGTTAAAATTCCTTAAGGATGCACAAGGAAATTATGGACTCGGAATATTTCATGTCATTTACAGATTTTCTGTTTCTTCTAACAGTTTGTGTTAACACAGTATCGACAAGAGTAGTTTAATTGGAAAAGATTATATTAGTCAAAAGCCGAGAAACCTAAATTTGACGCTAAAGCATAGAGCACCATCACAGATTACATATCTTCATGTTGGCCCAGAAAGATAGCGTTTCATAATTAACTCAGACTTTTACACGTTAGTAGCAAGTCCACAATGCTCTGAAAAAAATATTTATTTGCTTTCTATGTTTACACTAAATTAATTAATGAAATTTTTGTATTTCTAAAATTTGGATTAGGTTCTACTTTTACTTCAATAGTTGAACTGTACGAGGTTGAATAAAATGAACTACTCCAATATGAGCATAATAGATGTAGAGAATTATATTGCAAATTCTACTAGTTTATTGGGCTAAAGATAAATGTTGTTATTGTATTTGAAATGTATGAGTACGTAGATACACATATCATAGAAATGCATCAATCTGAATTCTCTAAAGCAATTATGAATAAACAAGCAGCATCTCTGTCGCAGTACGTATCGCAACCTTTTCCTAACTCATCACCTCCTCACACGTTGCACAGCTAAAATAGTTGGAGAACATTTATAGGAATATGAGTTGAAAAGAAACTTTTGCCCAAAAAAAATAAATAATAATAATTTTGGGGCAAAGATGCATGGAGCAAATTTTTATTTTCAAATATTTACGTAAAAGAACAAGGATTTGAGATAGTTCCATTTTTTTTGTGTGAGTGTTTTCTGTGTGAAAAGTATGTGTGAATGAAAATTGCGTAGAAGATCTTATTAACTCATTAATTTGCTCACTTGAATCAACAATATGATTCGTAAAACTAAAAGATGTTTCTGTTAGATGCGTTCTTCTTTTCATCTTTCCAAATTAAGTACATAGATCTTTACTGTCAGAACTACCTTCCAACTTATGGTCAAACACTTGCACAAAAAGACTTATTACTATTAATTTGCGAACTACATCCACTTAACCATGAAGAAATGTGGACATTTGAGCCCAAAAAGGGGTAAAAAGGAAACTCTATAGTTTATTTTTATTTTTATAAGAATAGTAAAGGTTGGATAAACTAAGTTTAAAGCGCCAGAGGACTAAATTCGCTAATGGGCAACCCTTGGTTAACGAAAAAAATAATAAAGGAAGGTTCAATTGACCACTTTTGAAAAAGAGCTCTAAAAAGCAGAAGTTCTGAAAACTCATTCCTTTTTTTTTCTTTTTTGTGTCCGGAACTTAAATATGATTTTTTTTACTCAAACGACTGAAATTCGTAAAAAAAATTTAGTGACCAAAATGCATATAGCGCTTTTTAATACAGATAGCGCCCTTTTAAAGAGCGATATACCTTAACGACCGTTTTGCCCGTTAAGGTATAGCGCCCTTTAAAAGGGCGATATAGCTTAACGACCGTTTTGTCCGTTAAGGTATAGCGCCCTTTAAAAGGGCGTTATATTTGAATTTGACAAGACTGCCATGTATAGTCGTTTATTAAGGCACTATACATATAGCGCCTTAATAAACAGCGCTATACATATTTTGTGGGCCCATCAATAACTCTTCTACGCTTAACTGACATAACAATAATTCAATGGATATAACGCCCTTATTCAAGGCGCTATACCTATTAAAATTCGACCCCCCAGATTGGGCATTGCCGTATTTAAAGACGTTAAGGATTTTGTAAAAATCCATTTAGAAATATTCTCAAGTCTTGTTAAATTTTTCTTTGTTAAGTTATTTTGCATTTTGTCATAATGTTTGAAGAGCGAAGAATTAGGGTTTCATTATATTGGGGGAGTGAGGTTGTGGTGGCGAATAACTCAATAAGCTATAGTTTATCTCCACAATGTCATGTTAAGTTGCCACTTACAATGGAATACGATAGATTGGTATCGTTGTTGTGTAAAAAAAAGAGTGTGAGCAAACTGAAAGATATATGTATTTTGTCACTCCACAAGGGGTTGCTTGTTACGTTGAGTTTAGCATCGAGGATGATGAAACTCTGAGTGATTTTTTGAGGACTCCGGATGGATACGGGAAATTTCTTTTGATAAAAATATTGGAAATATACGTAAAGGTTGAAGACGTTCGCAATAATGAGGTTACGCAAAGCAGGGATATCCCTCAGTCATCGGGTGGTTATTTTGGAGCAGTTTTAGTCGAACAGGTTCCGGCTGAAAGAGCTTGGCCTGATCTAAACTTATCCCCACGGGCGAATGAGGAGCGATGAAATAATTTCTCTCCTACTTTACATAATCCACAAGACGAGTGGTAAACTTCAATTTTCCTTTGTGTTACGAGTTTATTTTTGCTGTATTGAATTTGTATTAACACTCATATATTCCACACGAGATACCTGCCAGATATGAATTTTACAAGTTATGAACCAACGCCCAGTTAGAATATGCGTAGTTCTGGTGTGTTGGATCATGTTGATCCATCCCGGAGTCATCACCAATAAGATAATGTCCATCATGGGATGTCAACACATTACGATTTGTAAGTGAAGTGATATAGCTATATGTAAAGTATTTATCAATTTGAGTAGATCATTATTTTGTTGGGTGTGCAGTGAAAACGAGCAACTTGAAGGTCCTGTCCTGATTCAATTGCCCGAAGACGACATATTTAGTAGGGATCTGGCAGATGCATAGAGTCAGTAAGAGAACATTGGTTATGACAACAATGTCGATGAGTCCGGAGATGACACACCCTTCCCTGATGAGGGTGGTGATGAGGAGGAAGAAAATACTGGACCTGATTTGACGAGGGAGCATGCTCCACCCCCTGCTATACCAAGAATGTACGAGTCTCAATTGTCGTTTTATTCAAGGGAGATTCCCTACCTTGATCATTTGCCAAGTATGCCAGATGTGGATGCCCTCACAAGGGATATTGATGAAATTCGGACAACAATGTGGGATGAGTCTAGACCAACATTGCTGTCAAAGGGCATGCTTTTTCCTGATAAAATGCGCCTAAGCAGGGCGGTGAAAATGTACAGCGAAAAAGAGTGTCGTGAGATGACGATGTGTGAGTTAAATCCGTATATATACAAGATTCTTTTCCGTAGATGGTTTACGGGTTATCATTAGATGTTGCGTGCGAGCAGGAAGAAAAAAAATATGTGGAAAGTGGGTAAATACATTGGCACCCACACTTGTGAAATAGACACATTCGGTGGGAATCACTTCAACTTGGATGTTGACTTGATTTCTCTTGTCTTGATTCCATACATTGAAGCATTCATAAGGTACAAGATCAAAGAGTTTATTACATATGTCCATCAGGAATATGGGTACACCTTACCAAAAGAAAGGCATTTCTCGGGCGCAAACGTGCGTTTGAAATTGTTTATAGTAACTGGGATAAGTCATTTGCATCTCTACCCAGGTACATGGCCGCGTTGCAACACTTTAACCCCAGGACCATTGTTGAATGGAAATTTGAGCAGAGTCCGGGAATACCAGAATATATATTCACATACGTGTTCTGGGCATTTAGGCCAGCAATTGATGGGTTCTTGCATTGCCGGCTGGTATTATCTATAGACGACACTCACGTCTATGGGTTCTTCCTTTAACTTTTGCTATTTGTGATAATGAAAGCCAAGAGACATGAACGTTGTTTTTGAACCACTTGAAAGAGCACATTGTCAAACAGCGTTCGGGTATTTGTCTAACATCTTATCGGCATGGTGGTATTATAAGTTCTGTAGAGACTTTGCCTGCATGGCAATAACCGTATGCCTAACACCCTTACTGTGTGAGGAACCTGAAGGCCAATTTCCATAAGGCACATCCCAACAAGGATTTGCATGATTTAATATGGATGGCTGCAACAGATCACCAAGAGCATAAATACAGGAGGCAATAAAATCGATCAGGCAGGAAGACGAGAGAGCCTATTGTTTGTTGATATGACATAAGCCTGAAAAGTGGACTTTGCATGCGGATGGTGGCAAAAGATGGGGAATTCTGACTACAAATGTGTTAGAGTCTTTTAACGGGTTATTGAAGTCTGCACGAGGATTGCCTATCACTGTCATGGTGCGGATGTCATTCAAGCAGATGGTGGAGAGGTTTGTTGAAAAGGTTACAGCTGCAACATCATTGATGGAAAGGGGTGTTGAATTTATTCCACTACCAATGAAAAGATTTGAGAAATACAAGCGGCGAGCACATTGGCATTCATCTTTACAGTATTGCCACGAGCGAAATATTTTTGAAGTTTGCACCGCTATCCATCAAAATCGGGGGAATAATGTACACACCATAGATGAATCCAGAAGGTTATGCACTTGTAGGAAATGGTCCATCTACCACATGCCGTGCTCACATTCCATCAAGTCCTTTCAACGTACAGGTTTAGGGCCAACAAACTATGTTGATAAATAATATAGTGTTGCTGCATACTTAAACACCTACAGTGGGTAGTTGCAACCAGTGGGTGCTGAGCATTATTAGCCGCCGGAACCATTTAAAATGTTGTATAACAAGGAATTTTTGCGTCAGCGACAGGTGCGAAAACGTACACGTATACGTAACCAAATGGATGTTGGTGATACCGTTTATGCGCGCAAATGTGGCATATGCTCGCAAACAGGACACGACCGTCAAAATGTCCTTTAGCTGGTTTGGGTGGCGGTGGTAATCCAGCTCCTGGTGGAAATTCATCTAATGTGCCCAACTATCAAGGATATACATAGTGTTTTGTTTCCATAATGTGGCTGTAATAAATGTATGTACTTGTTTATCTTGCAGAATGTATGAAATAAAATTATGTTTGTTGTTATTAAATCTTATTGATATTTAACATAATCATAAAAATAAACAATCTAAAATACTTCAGTGGAGTAAACTAATGAATTTCTCCCTCCAGTTCATGTTATCAAAAATATTATTGCATTAAAAAACCAAACATGTTACGTTGACTTTCGAATTTCAATATTGCTAGCATTATCGACCTGAAAAGCTGCCCGCCTGCAAAAGCTATCTTCTGAAAAAGTTGTATTGTACCCGAAAGAATCTTTAATATGCGAAGCATAACGCGGTTAAATACTACGTTATGTGTGTTGTCTTGTCGACCTGAAAAATTGCCCGCCTGCAAAATCTATCTTCTGAAAAAGTTGTATTGTACCCGAAAGAATCTTTAACACGCAAAGCATAGCGCGGTTAAATACCACGTTGTGCGTGTTGTTTTTCCTATAAATAACTAGCGCCATTTTAGTTATTATCTATGCTTAACAAAAACAAATTGAAAAATTTTCCATAAATATTTCATTTTCTTGTATTAAAAAATGTCTGGACGCAATGACCAACCAAGGTACTATTGTGGTAAATGTTGTATGATGAGGTCATGTTGGTTCGATGGTCATGTTGGGCGCAGATACTGGATGTGTCTAAATAGGTTTGGAGGAAATGACGGAAATTATTGCAATTTTGAGGAATGGAATGATGAACCCATTAACCAGGAATGCGACAAAGAATCTTTGCAGTATATTTGGAATATGAACTGTGAATACCAACGCCGTGAGTCTGAAATGAAACGAGAAATTGCGGCATTGCAGGAGAAACTAAAAGAGGCGGAAGAAGAAAAAAATAGGCTGGAAGAGAAATTTAAGTGGTTGGAGCAGATAATAATAGGCGGTAGTGACTAAACAAACACATGTATGTGTTGAGTGTAGTATTGTATCTTTATGCTTTCTGTGTCATGTGTTTTCATTAGTTGTACTGAATTTAAATTATGTTAAGTTGCTATGTTTGTGTTTGTGTTTTAGTATCAAAATAACGAAGAATAAGAGAAATAAAAACATAATGCGCATATGATGTAAAAAATAAAAATTGTTGCTATTATTTACTGAATAACATATTTACATAAAATACAAAGAAAAAAATCAATGCGTCCCATAGCATGTATGCTTCAATGCAGTCGCTGGCCTGAGGCGCATCCCATCCCACCCGGCTACGCTATCAGGATCACCCTCATCGCGTCGCCTCTTTATCGTAGGATGCGCTGCAGCATGATCGTCAGTAAGGCTGGCGGGCTTGGTAGAAGGGGTCGTCAGTCCAGCAGTAACCTACAGAATAATAAGTTATTTCAATATATCAAAATAATATTAGTAATGTACATGTTAAGTCACAAAAATTTAAATTGTCTTACCATGGTCTCGTTGTCTCCTGAATATAATCATCCGTCGTAGCCAGGTCAGCATCGCACAAAGTGGCCTCTGTGACGGGCGAGGATGAATCCTTAATAAGAAAAATATAAAGATATTTATGGCTAATCAATGAGAAAAAAACAAATTTAAATTTAATAGTAATACAAACATACATGTGCCTGTGAAAGATCCCCAGCATCCCTCAATGATGAGCCATAACTCAGCCGGCACCCACTATCAACATCTCGGGTCGACCGATCATCAGCAACGGTCGATGGGTCTGGAAAGTACCGATCCCAATCCTCTCGTGTAATGCTCGTGCCCGTGATCAACAATGGATCTGACGAGGTCACCTGTGAAGTCCCTGGAGTGAGCTGAAGCTGAAGGTTGTATAACGACATGCTGCTGTGATGGTATCCTGGCTCATGGAGGTCACCCGACTGATCAGCTCCAACATCCTCAATAGGTGACTCAATGCCCCCTTGCTGGGGACCAACTCCTAACCGGCCCCCACGACCTCGTGGGATAGCCCTACCTCGTGGGCCCCCCTGCCACGTCGACCACGATCCGGCGCCGCTGGTGCCTCACGATGGTACTGCTCTGGCACCACATAAGCAGGGTCTCCTAAGTGCTCATCATCTCGGACTCCCTGTAGTGTCCAGGCAGCCAGCTTTGTAACCTACCGGCCATACTCGTTCAAGGTGGCCGCTCCGTCGCCGGCATGCTGCTGCATTTGCAGTCCCAACTGGTGGAAAAAATTTAGGCCAATATCCTGTACAATATGTAAAATATAAATTACGGAACGCTAGGTTAAATTTATAAGTAATTATACCAAATAACATACCAATGCCTCGTGCCTCCCGGCGTATGGAACGTATCGACTGCCAGCGTGATACATGGGATTCCCGATGAAAAGTCGGGTAACATTGCGGTACCAGCCCATATAATCATGGTCAGTATCCGTTCGACGCGGTGAAGGGAGGCGGAATCAGGTCAAGTCACCGGTCCCAAGTATCGATCTGCATCTCTAGCCATTCCATATATGCCTGGTCCACCCTGGAACGATCATCCTGCTGGAAATGTGTGGTATGCCAGGAGGGCGGTGGCGGTACAAGCTGTGGGTGGCCAAACTGGCGCAGTACCCCCTCAGTGGCATGATTCTACACAATATCAAGGCACATACAAGACGGAAGAGCTCCAAATAAGTCAGCCGGCCGAGCAATAACCAGGCAAGCCAGCTATCAGCTCGTCTCTGTATGGCCCCCAAATAAACTATTAAGTAACAACAGAAAACGTGAGTATGTGCAACACATATGAAGCCAGGCCAAAGTAAACTTAAGTATACATTTACCTGTGCGCCCTCCAGCAAATCCACCAAAACCCTGCACAAGGGGAGATTATGTCGAGCCTCGTACACTCGTCCATATCCCCCCGGAGAACCCACCTCCTAGCTAGAGGGAGAAACGGGGGTGGTTAACCCGGAGCTAATGGTGGTAGAGGTGGTTACAACTGCAGCAACTGCTGTCGCGCCCCCTTTTTCTCGCGAAACCGGGTTTCGACATTTCTGGAACAACTCCTTCTTTTTGGGATTCGGTAAAGGATTCGAAGAGTCGCCACCTAACGGATTAAGGTGCGTTAGGGCACCTAGAGCAATTAACTCATAAACCAGTTTGCATCACCAGAGATCGAGTAAAGGCTCAAATTACCTCGGGGGGAAGGTGTTAGGCACCCCTCGAGGTCCACAACGGTGGGTCCCAGCCAAACTTAAATTAAGCGAATTAGTCTAAAAGGGGAGGAAAACAATTTGGACGATACAATTTACTATAAACGGGATTAAAAGGGGGGGGGGGTGTGCCCTAGGTTTTTTAGCCTATAGGATCATTCCATGCAATACTTTGTAACTTCCCCAAGATAGGGTGTTACTCATAGCATTAACGCACGGGCTATCATTTCCTTTACTACCCAATTACTATCTTTCGGTTGTTACCTAAGCGTTCTAGTAGCTTCTAACTCGTTCCTTATGCGTGCACTACCTGTCCCTTACCTATGGACCTGGAGGTATTAGGACCTCTATTTAGGGTGGTTCGAGACTGACCTATATTACTTAAAAATGAGAAATCTAGGCGACAAACAAATACAAATAGGACTTTCAGGTAGAAAAAACAAATAAAGGCTCACATTGACCTCCACACGTAAGCAACAAATGCACGCAATTGAATCAACAATTTTTTTTAATTTTAGAATCCTATAGGAAGGATATCTATATGAGCAGAAACAGAATATAAAGAAACAGTTTAATTAAGGCGAGCATCGACACCTATTATCTTGCCTACTAATTCTATTAAGCATGAATCTGGGCACTCTCACGCAGAAAATTGTCACAGTTTTTAGGCCTAGAAACATTAACAACCCTTACAGATTTTCCTAAGTGATAGCAAGAATTGGTCGAACTCATAACTGATTAACGGAACCCTGTAGGCCTGGTTTCTACGAGTTTATTATAAACCTATAACGGGGTTTCTAAGTGAACTATTGACTTTAACTCATAAAGACAGATTTTATTCATTTTAAGTCCTATAGGCATGCTTGCTAATTGCAGAATTGAATTAAACCCCTATATGCCTGATTTCTAAGTTGAGAATGATCCTTACTTCCTATAGGCATGATTTCTAATTACTGACTTGATTTAAACTCCTATAGACAGGATTTCTAAGTTTGAAAACCGATTTTACCCTATAGGCATGATATCCATTAGTTTAAATCCTATAGGCATGATTTCTAGGTTTGAACTGATCTTTATTTCCTATAAGCATGGTATCTATTAAACGTATGTAGGCAGAATTTTAAGCAGATTGCCAAAAAAGGTTATTACTCAAACAAACAGAATCCTATAGACATGGTCACTAATGCATGTTGGAGTTTAAAAAATATGTGGATCCTAGGACATGATTTCTAATGCAGAATTAATGAAAAGGCCTGTAAACAGGATCTCTAATATGCGAGTTTAAAAGTACATAACTAAATAATCAAGAAATTCCTATAGGCAGGATCTCTAAACAAGTAACGACAATCACACAACTTGATCAACATAATTAAACCTATAGGCAGGATCTCTACCAAAATTTAACAAAAATAGAAGGAAACCTCCCAGCTTTCACTAATCAACCCCAAATCTATTATTACAGAAATTATTACAACCCAGAATGAATAAATTACATAATAGTATGTGATAATACATAATTACCCCATTGGGGTTGTACCAAAGTGCCAGTTGCACCCCTTAAAAATACGGGTGTCCTATGTCCCCCATGATTTTATTTAAACTGTAATAAATACCACCTTTTGTCATTTAGCACAGTCTCAACTAAAATAGTGTATGCCACGCTCCATTTATATTTTGATACGTGTATTTCATTTTTTACTATATAATTTCCTTTTTATTGCTTTTTATTTTATCTTTTCGTTTTCTTTTCTTTCATTTTATTCCTTTTCTTTATCCCCATCCCCCACCCTACGCCACCAACCTTCCTTTATCATCCCAGTACTCCCTAGCTATCCTTTCCCTCTAGCTGATTAATTCTTGTTTTTGGGTTTTTAATTTCAAAATTTTCTATTTATGGCTTCTTATTTTTCTCGTTACATCCTGTCTGCCGACCTATTTATTCATCTTCTTTTTTATATTGTTTCCAAAATCACCAGAATAACCATTGTTTCCGGCGAAAAATAAATGGAAAGCTTCTCATATTTGAAGATTACTATGTTTTTTCTAAATCGATGTGGTGGAGATTGCGGGTTTTTACACCAATAGTATCTCAAGGATTTTTCATTCCAAGAAAATTTATCTCCTTTTCTTTGCCGCTGATGAAGACGTCAGTTAATTCTGTCGATGACTTGCGTGAGATTTCTTTTTCAATGTTTTGTTAATTCCGTCGACGGTTTGCTATTTTTAATTATATTTAATGGATGAATATATGAAGTGTAATTTTTTTTTGGTTGAAGAAATTCTGGTGGGTTTAGTGGAGATGGAGGTGGTGAACTGGTTGAAAAGGAACCTGTTATTAAATAAGAAAGAAGAAGAGAAGAAATAAAAGAAAAAAGGAAAGGAAAATGACGAGGAAAAGTCAAACAAAATAGAAAGAAAAATAAAAAATTACATTTAAATAAAAAATTTGCAAAAAATATAATTTTTTTCAATTCCCTCACTCACTTTAAGCAAGTGATATACACTCTCCATGTCATATGGGCCGGAAAGGGAATAATGATATCAGTTCAAAGTTGTTAAGGGGGATCATAGGACTCCCGCAAAATAGAAATTGGTTGTGTCTACGATGTTTACTTGCTGCTTTTGTCCTGATTCTTCCACCTTCTTAGTAAGTATCCTCATATGCGTTGTCAAGGTGGCCACGTTCTCTGCAATAGTATTAGATGGATCGAATGGCACTGAGTGAACTACATGAGTAATGGGTGCATTCCTTGTTGTCCATCCTGAATTCTGTGCCATTTTATCAAGTAAGATTTGACTTTCTCTNAATGCTCCACCAGCCGAAGCATCAACATTTGCTTTAACAGTATCAGCCAAACCCATATAAAAATGCTGCTTCAAGATTTGCTCTTGAATACCATGATGTGGACAGATAACCAGCATCCCCTTAAATCGTTCCCATGTCTCTTGCAGTGTTTCAACTGGTTTATGTCTTAAGCTCAAGATTTCATCAATTTGTTGAGCAGTCTTGTTGGGTGGATGAAACTTGTTCACGAACGTTTTGACTAACTCCTCCCATGTGGCAATGGAATTGATGGGGAGTGAGTTTAGCCAAGTCTGGGCAGCGCCAGTCACTCAGAATGGAAACAACAATGATTTTATTGCCTCCTGAGTGACGTTAGGCTGCCTCTGAGTTTTGCAAATTGACAGGAAGTTTTTCAAATGCTGCTGGGGGTCTTCGATGTATGACCCTGAGAATAGCCCTTTATTCTGCAATAAGTGCAGCATATTATTTGTTATCTGGAAGGACTCGACCTGAATTTGAGGGACCAGTATCGCAGTGGCCAAATTCTCAGCTGTGGGTTGTGCCCAGTCATATAAG
>ML307426.1:0-16182 GCA_005239505.1 Nicotiana paniculata | reverse complement strand
CTGCCATGGTCCAGGCCGGACGCCTTGGTATGAAGCCGGTACCGGATCTCATGATATTTTTTCGGGACATAAAACACGACCCAAGGAACCATAACCAACACTTCGAAATGATCAAATTACATTTTTTGGAATTTTGTGGCAATTAAATTGGTATTCCGTTAGTCGTACCTGTATTATCGCCATCCATGGTCCAGGTCAGACGCCTTGGTATGGAGCCGATACCGGATTGCATGATATTTTTTCGGGACATCAAATACAACCCAAGTAACCATAACCAACTCTTCGAAATGGTGAAGTTACATTTTTTTACATTTTATGGCAATTAATTTGGAATTTCGCCAGTCGTGTCTTTATTATCAACTGCCATGGTCCAGGCCGGATGTCGTGGTACGTAGCCGGTACCGAATCGCATGATATTTATCCAAGAAATAAAATATGACCCAAGGAACCATAACCAACGCTTCAAAATGATTAAGTTACTTTTTTTGGCATTTTATGGCAATTAAACTTGAATTCCGCCAGTCATGCATGTATTATCACCTGCCATGGTCCAGGTTGGACTCCCCGGTACGGAGCCGATACCAAATCTCATGATATTTGTCCGAGACATCAAATACGACACAAGTAACCATAACTAATGCTTCGAAATGATCAATTTACATTTTTTTTTCATTTTATGGCAATTAAACTGGAATTCCACCAAACGTGCCTGTATTATCGCCTGCCATAGTCCAGGCCGGACGCCTTGGTACGGAGCCGGTACCGGATAGCATGAAATTTCTCCAGGACATCAAATACGACCCAAGGAACCATAACCAACGCTTTGAAATGATCAAGTTACATTGTTTGGCATTTTATGGCAATTAAACTGGAATTCTGCCAGTCGTGCATGTATTATCGCCTGCCATGGTCCAGTCTGGACGCCTTGTTACGGAGCCTGTACCGGATCGCATGATATTTTTCTAGGACATCAAATACGACCCAAAGAACCATAATCAATGCTTCTAAATGATCATGTTACATTTTTTGGCACTTTATAGCAATTATACTTGAATTTCGCCAATCGTGCATGTATTATCGCATCCATGGTCCAGGCCGGACGCCTTGGTACGAAGATGGTACCGTATCGCATGATATTTCTCCGGGACATCAAATATGACCCTAGTAACCATAACCAACTCTTCGAAAGGATCAAGTTACTTTTTTGGCATTTTATAGTAATTAAACTGGAGTTCCGCTAGTCGTTCCTATATTATCGCCTGCCATGGTCCAGGTCGGACGCCTTGGTATGGAGCCGGTACCGGATTGCATGATATTTTGTCCGGGAAATCAAATACGACCCAAGGAACCATAACCAACGCTTGGAAATGATCAAGTTACATTTCATGGCATTTTATGGCAATTAAATTAGAATTCCGCCAGTCGTGCCTGTATTATCGCCTACCATGGTCCAGGCCGGATGCCCTTATACAGAGCCGATACCGGATAGCATGATATTTGTCTGGGACATCAAATACAACACAAGGAAAAATAACCAACGCTTCGAAATGATCAAGTTACATTTTCTGGCATTTTATGGTAATTAAACTGGAATTCTGCCAGTCGTGCCTATATTATCACCTGCCATGGACCAGGCCGGATGCCTTGGTACGGTGTCGGTACCGGATCGCATGATATTTGTCCGGGANGTATTATCACCTGCCATGGTCCAGGCCGGACGCCTTGGTACGAAGCCGGTACCGGGTCGCATGATATTCGTCCGAGATATGAAATATGGCCCAAGGAACCATAACCAACTCTTCGAAATAACCAAGTTATAATTTTTGGCATTTTATGGCAATTAAACTAGTCGTGCATGTATTATCGCCTGCCATGGTCCAGGCCGGACGCCTTGGTACCAAGCCAGTACCGGATCACATGATATTTGACCGGGACATGAAATATGACCCAAGAAACCATAACCAACGCTTCGAAATGATCAAGTTATATTTTTTGGCATTTTATGGCAGTTAAACTGGAATTCTGCCAGTTGTGCCTTTATTATAGCCTGCCATGGTCTAGGCCGAACGCCTTGGTACGAAGCCGGTACCGGGTCGTATGATATTTGACCTGGACATCAAGACCCAAGAAACCATAACCAACGCTTCGAAATGATCAAGTTATATTTTTTGGCATTTTATGGCAGTTAAACTGGAATTCTGCCAGTTGTGCCTTTATTATAGCCTGCCATGGTCTAGGCCGAACGCCTTGGTACGGAGCCGGTACCGGATAGCATGGTATTTGTCCGGGACATCAAATACGACCCAAGTAACCATAACCAACGCTTTGAAATGATCAAGTTACATTTTTTTGGCATTTTATGGCAATTAAACTAGAATTTCATAAGTCGTGCCTGTATTATCGCCTGCCATGGTCCAGGCCGGTTGCCTTGGTACAGAGCCGGTACCGGGTCGTATGATATTTGACCTGGACATCAAGACCCAAGAAACCATAACCAACGTTTCGAAATGATCAAGTTACATTTTTTGGCATTTTATGGCAATTAAACTGGAATTCCGCTAGTCGTGCCTGTATTATAGCCTGCCATGGTCTAGGCCGGACGCCTTGGTATGGGGCCGGTATCGGATAGCATGGTATTTGTCTGGGACATCAAATACAACCCAAGTAACCATAACCAACGCTTCGAAATAATCAAGTTACATTTTTTTAGAATTTTATGGCAATTAAACTAGAACTTCATAAGTCGTGCCTGTATTATCGCCTGCCATGGTTCAGGCTGGACTCCTTGGTACGGAGCCGGTACCGAGTCGCATGATTTTCGACCAGGACATCAAATACGACCCAAGGAACCATAACCAACGCTTAGAAATGATCAAGTTACATTTTTTGACATTTTATGGCAATTAAACTGGAATTCCGCCAGTCGTGCCTGTATTATAGCCTGCCATGGTCTATGCCAGACACCTTGGTATGGAGCCGATACCGGATCGCATGATATTTTTCTGGGACAACAAATACAACCCAAGGAACTATAACCAACTCTTCGAAATGGTTAAGTTACATTTTTTGGCATTTTATGGTAATTAAACTAGAATTTCGTCACTCGTGCCTGTATTATCGCCTGCCATGATCCAGACCGGACGCCTTGGTTCGTAGCCGGTACCGAATCGCATGATATTTGTCTGGGACATCAAATATGACCCAAGGTACCATAAACAACGCTTCGGAATGATCAAGTTACTTTTTTGGCATTTTATGGCAATTAAACTGGAATTCCGCCAGTCGTGCTTTTATTAGCGCCTTCCATAGTCCAGGCCGGATGCCTTGGTAGGGAGACGGTACTGGATTGCATGATATTTTTCGTGGACATCAAATAAGACCCAAGGAACCATAACCAACGCTTCGAAATGATCAAGTTACATTTTTTGGCATTTTATGGCAATTAAACTGGAATTCCGTCAGTCGTGCCTCTGTTATCACCTGTCGTGGTCCAGACAGGACGCCTTGGTACAGAGCCAGTACCGGATCACATGATATTTCTCCAGGAAATCAAGTACGACCCACAGAACCATAACTAATGCTCTGAAATGATCAAGTTACATTTTTTTGGCGTTTTATGGCAATTAACTTGGAATTCCGACAGTCGTGCCTGTATTATCGCCTGCCATGGTCCAGGCCGGCTGCCTTGGTACTGAGCCAGTACCGGGTCGCACAACATTGTCTGTGATATGAAATATGACCCAAAGAACCATAACCAACGCTTCGAAATGATCAAGATACATTTTTTTGCATTTTTTGGCAATTACACTTGAAATCCACTAGTCATGCCCGTATTATCGCCTGCCATGGTCCAGGTCGGATCCTTGGTACGGAGCCGGTACCAAATCTCATGATATTTGTCCGAGACATCAAATATGACACAAGGAACCGTAACCAATGCTTCGAAATGATAAATTTAAATTTTTTGGAATTTTATAGCAATTAAACTGGAATTCCGCCAGTCGTGAATGTATTATCGCCTACAATGGTCCAGTTCGGACGCCTTGGTACGGCGCCGGTACTGGATCGCATGATATTTGTCCGGGACATCAAATACGACCCAAAGAACCATAAACAACGCTTCTAAATGATCAAGTTACATTTTTTGGAATTTTATAGCAATTAAACTTGAATTTAGCCAATCGTGCATGTATTATCACCTGCCATGGTCCAGCCCGGATGCCTTGCTACGGAGCCGGTACCGGATTGCATGATATTTCTCAGGGAAATCAAATACGACCCAAGGAACCATAACCAACACTTCAAAATGATCAAGTTACATTTTTGGCATTTTATGGCAATTAAATTTGTATTTCTCCAATCGTGCCTGTATTACCGCCTGCCATGGTCCAGGACGGACGCCTCGGTACGGAGCCTGTACTGGATCACATGATATTTATTCGGGACATTAAATCTGACCCAAGGAACCATAACCAACGCTACGAAATGATCAAGTTACATTTGTTGGCATTTTATGGCAATTAAACTGGAATTCAGCTAGTCGTGCCTGTATTATCGCCATCCATGGTCCATGTCGGACGCCTTGGTACGGATCTGGTACCGGATCTTATGATATTTGTCCGGGACATCAAATACAACCCAAGAAACCATAACCAACTCTTCGAAAGGATTTTTTGGCATTTTATGGCAATTAATCTAGAATTCCGCGAAGTCCTGCCTGCATTATGGCCTTTCATGATCTAGACCTGACGCCTTGGTACGTAGCCGGTACCAAATCGCATGATATTTGTCCGGGACATCAAATACAGTCCAAGGATTCATAACCAATGCTTTGAAATGATGAAGTTACATTTTTCACAATTTTATTGCAATTAAACTTGAATTTCGATAGTCGTGCATGTATTATCGCCTGCCATAGTACAGGCCGGACGCCTTGGTACAGATCCTGTACCGGATCACATGATATTTCTCCGGGACATCAAATACGACCCAAGGAACCATAACCAACACTTCGAAACGAGCAAGTTAATTTTTTTGGCATTTTATGGCAATTAAGTTGGAATTCCGCCAATCGTGCATGTATTATCGCCTACCATGGTCCAAGCCGGACGCCTTGGTACGGAGCCGGTTTTGGATCGCATGATATTTGTACGGACATCAAATACGACCCAAGGAACCATAACCAATGCTTCGAAATGATCAAGTTACTTGTTTTGGCATTTTATGGCAATTAAACTGGAACTTTTCTATTCGTGCTTGTATTATCGCCTGCCAGGGTCCAGGCCGGATGCCTTGGTATGGAGCCGATACCAGATCACAAGATATTTGTTCGGGAAATCAAATATGACCCAAGTAACCATAACCAAAGCTTCGAAATGATCAAGTTACACTTTATGACAATTAAACTGGAATTCCTCTAGTCGTGCCTGTATTATCACCATCTATGGTCCAGGCCGGACACCTTGGTATGGAGCCGCTACCGGATCACAAGATATCGGTCTAGGACATCAAATACGACCCAAGTAACCATAACCAACTCTTCGAAATGATCAAGTTACATTTTTTGGCATTTTATGGCAATTAAACTGGAATTCGGCTAGTCGTGCTTGTAATATCGCCTGCCATGGTCCAGGCCAGACGCCTAGGTACGGAGCATGTACCGGATTGCATGATATTTGTTTGGGACATCAAATATGACCCAAGGACCCATAACCAATGGTTCGAAATGATCAAGTTACATTTTATGGCAATTAAACTAGAATTCGGCGAGTCGTGCCTGTATTATCGCCATCCATGGTCCAGGCCGGACACCTTGGTATGGAGCCGATACCGGATCGCATGATATTTGTCCGGGACATCAAATACAACCCAAGTAACCATAAACAACTCTTCGAAGTGATCAAGTTACATTCTTTTGGCATTTTATGGCAATTAAACTGGAATTCCGCAAGTCGTGCCTGTAATATCGCATGCCATGGTCCAGGCCGGACGCCTTGGTACGAAGCTGGTACCGGATCGCATGATATTTCTTCGGGACATCAAATACGACCCAAGGGACCACAACCAATGCTTCGAAATGATCAAGTTACATTTTTTTGCATTTTATGGAAATTAAACTGGAATTCCGTCAATCGTGCCTCTATTATCGCCTGCCATGGTCCAGGCCAGACGCCTTGGTACAAAGCCGGTACAGAATCGCATGATATTTCTCTGGGATATTAAATACGACCCAAGGAACCATAACCAACGTTTCGAAATGATCAAGTTACATTTTTTGGCATTTTATGGCAATTAAACTGGAATTCCACTAGTCGTGCCTGTATTATCACCTGCCATGGTCCAGGCCGGATGCCTTGGTACGAAGCTGGTACTGGAGCACATGATATTTGACCGAGACATCAAATACAACCCAAGGAACCATAACCAACGCTTCGAAATGATCAAGTTACATTTTTTGGCATTTTGCAATTAAACTGGAATTCCGCCAGTCGTGCCTGTATTATCGCCAACCATGGTCCAGGCCGGACGCCTTGGAATGGTGCCGGTACCGGATAGCATGATACTTGTCTGGGACATCAAATACGACCCAAGTAACCATAACCAATGCTTCGAAATGATCAAGTTACATTTTATGGCAATTAAACTGGAATTCCGCTAGTCGTGCCTGTATTATCACCATCCATGGTCCAAGCCGGACACCGTGGTATGGAGCCAGTACCGGATCACATGATATTTTTCCGGGACATCAAATACGACCCAAGGAACCATAACCAACGCTTCGAAATGATTAAGTTACATTTTATGACAATTAAACTGGAATCAGCAAGTCGTGTCTGTATTATCACCATCCATGGTTCAGGCCAGACAACTTGGTATGGATCCGGTACCGGATCGCATGATATTTGTCCGGGACATCAAATACAACCCAAGTAACCATAACCAAATCATCAAAATGATCAAGTTACATTTGTTTGGCCTTTTATGGCAATTAAACTGGAATTCCGTCAGTCGTGCCTCTATTATCGCCTGCCATGGTCCAGGCCGGACGCCTTGGTACAGAGCTGGTACCGGATCGCATGATACTTTTCCACGACATCAAATACGACCCACGGAACCATAACTAACGCTCTGAAATGATCAAGTTACATATTTTTGGCATTTTATGACAAATAAACTGGAATTCCGACAGTCGTGCATGTATTATCGCACGCCATGGTACAGGCCGGACGCCTTGGTACGGAGCCGATACCGGGTCATATGATATTTTTCGAGAGATAAAATATGACCCAAGGAACCATAACCAACGCTTCGGAATGATCGAGTTACATTTTTGGCATTTTATGGCAATTAAACTGGAATTCCGTCAGTCGTGCTTGTATTAGCGCCTTCCATGGTCCAGGCCGGACGCCTTGGTACGGAGACGGTACCGGATTGAATGATATTTGTCGTGGACATCAACTACGACCCAAGGAACCATAACCAATGCTTCAAAATGATCAAATTACATTTTTTGGCATTATATGGATATTAAACAGGAATTCCGCCAGTCGTGACTGTATTATCGCCTGCCATGGTCCAGGCCGGACGCCTTGGTACGGAGACGGTACCGGATTGAATGATATTTGTCGTGGACATCAACTACGACCCAAGGAACCATAACCAATGCTTCAAAATGATCAAATTACATTTTTTGGCATTATATGGATATTAAACAGGAATTCCGCCAGTCGTGACTGTATTATCGCCTGCCATGGTCCAGGCCGGACGCCTTGGTATGAAGATGGTACCGGGTCGCATGATATTGTCCGAGATATGAAATAATACCCAAGGAACCATAACGAACGCTTCGAAATGATCAAGTTACAGTTTTTGGCATTTTACGGCAATTATAGTGGAATTCTGCCAGTCGTGCCTGTATTATCGCCTGCTATGGTCTAGGCCGGACGCCTTGGTACGGAGCCGGTACCGGGTTTCATGATATTTGTCCGGGACATTAAATATGACCCAAGGAACCATAACATACGCTTCGAAATGATCAATTTACATTTTTTGGCATTTTATGGCAATTAAACTGAAATTCTGTCAGTCGTGCCTCTATTATCGCCTGCCATGGTCCAGGCCAGACGCCTTGGTACGGAGCTGGTACTGGATCGCATGATATTTGTCTTGGACATCAAATACGACCCAAGGAACCGTAACCGACGCTTCGAAATGATCAAGTTATATTTTTTGGCATTTTATGGCAATTAAACTGAAATTCTGTCAGTCGTGCCTCTATTATCGCCTGCCATGGTCCAGGCCGGACGCCTTGGTACAGAGCTGGTACCGGATCGCATGATATTTTTCCAGGACATCAAATACGGCCCACGGAACCATAACTAACGCTCTAAAATGATCAAGTTACGTATTTTTGGCATTTTATGGCAAATAAACTGGAATTCCGACAGTCGTGCATGTATTATCGCCCGCCATGGTACAGGCCGGATGCCTTGGTACGGAGCCGGTACCGGGTCATGTGATATTTTACGAGAGATTAAATATGACCCAAGGAACCATAAGCAACGCTTCGGAATGATCAAGTTACATTTTTTGGCATTTTATGGCAATTAAACTTGAATTCCGCCAGTCGTGCTTGTATTAGCGCCTTCCATGGTCCATGCCAGACGCCTTGGTACGGAGACGGTACCGGATTGCATGATATTTGTAGTGGACATCAAATACGACCCAAGGAACAATAACCAATGCTTCAAAATGATCAAATTACATTTTTTGGCATTATATGGCAATTAAACAGGAATTTCGCCAGTCGTGACTGTATTATCGCCTGCCATGGTCCAGGCCGGACGCCTTGGTATGGACCCTGTACCGGATATCATGATATTTTTCTGGGACATCAAATACGAACCAAGGAACCATAACCAACGCTTCAAAATGACCAGGTTATATTTTTTGGCATTTTATGGCAATTAAACTGCAATTCCGCCAGTCGTGCCTGTATTATCGCCTGCCATGGTCCAGGCCGGACGCCTTGGTACGGGGCTTGTATCGGATCGCATGATATTTCTCCAGGACATCAAATACGACCCAAGGAACCATAACCAATGCTTCGAATTGATCAAATTACATCTTTTGGCACTTTATTGCAATTAAACTGGAATTCCGCCAGTCATGCCTGTAATATCGCCTGCCATGGTCCAGTCCAAACGCCTTGGTACGGAGCCGATACCGGATTGCATGATATTTCTCCGGGACATAAAATACGACCCAAGGAACCGTAACCAACGCTTAGAAATGATCAAGTAACATTTTTTGGCAATTAAATTGGAATTTTGCCAGTTGTGCCTCTATTATTGCCTTCGATGGTCCAGGCCGGTTGCCTTGGTATGGAGCCGATACCGAATTGCATGATATTTGTCTGGGACAGCAAATACAACACAAGTAACCAGAACCAACGCTTCGAAATGATCATGTTACATTTTTTTGCATTTTATGGCAATTAAATTGGAATTCCGCCAGTTGTGCCTTTATTATCGCCTGCCATGGTCCAGGCCGGACGCCTTGGTACGTAGCTGGTACTGAGTCGCATGATATTTTTCCGGGACATAGAATACGATCCGAGGAACCATAATCAACGCTTCGAAATGATCAAGTTACATTTTTTTGCATATTATTGTAATTAAACTTGAATTCCGCCACTCGCCTGTATTATCGCCTACCATAGACCAGACTGGATGCCTTGGCATGGAGCCGGTACCGGATAGCATGATATTTGTCCGGAACATCAAATACGACCCAAGGAACCATAACCAATTCTTCGAAATGATCAAGTTACATCTTTTGGCATTTTATGGCTATTAAACTAGAATTCCGCTAGTCGTGCCTATATTATCGCCATCCATGATCCAGGCTGGACGCCTTGGTATGGAGTCGATACCGGATCGCATGATATTTTTCTGGGACATCAAATAAAACCCAAGGAACCATAACGAACTCTTCGAAATGGTCAAGTTACATTTTTTGGCATTTTATGGCAATTAAACTGGAATTCCACCAGTCGTGCTTATATTAGCGCCTGCCATGGTCCAGGCCGGACACCTTGGTACGGAGACGGTACCGAATTGCATGATATTTGTCGTGGACATCAAATACGAACCAAGGAACCATAACCAACTAATCGAAATGATCAAGTTACATTTTTTGGCATTTTATGGCAATTAAACTGGAATTCTGTCAGTCGTGCCTCTGTTTTCACCTGCCATGGTCCCGGCAGGACGCCTTGGTACAGAGCCGGTACCGGATCGCATGATATTTCTCCAGGACATCAAATACGACCCACAGAACCATAACCAATGCTCTGAAATGATCAAGTTACATGTTTTTTGGCATTTTAGTGCAACTAAACTAGAATTTCGACAGTCGTGACTGTATTATCGCCTGCCATGGTCCAGCTCGGACGCCTTGGTATGGAGCCAGTACCGGGTCGCACAACATTGTCCATGATATGAAATATGACCCAAGGAACCATAACCAACGCTTTGAAATGATCAAGTTATATTATTTGGCATTTTTTGGCAATTAAACTTGAAATCCGCTAGTCATGCCTGTATTATCGCCTGCCATGGTCCAGGTCGGATCCTTGGTACGGAGCCGGTACCAAATCTCATGATATTTGTCCGAGACATCAAATATGACACAAGGAACCATAACCAACGCTTCGGAATGATTAAGTTACATTTTTTGGCATTTTATGGCAATTAAACTGGAATTCCGCCAGTCGTGCATGTATTATCGTCTACCATAGTCCAGTCCGGACGCCTTGGTACGGAGCCGGTACTCGATCACATGATATTTGTCCGGGACATCAAATATGACCCAAAGAATGATATCCAATGCTTCTAAATGATCAAGTTACATTTTTTGGAATTTTATAGCAATTAAAATAGAATTCAGCCAATCGTGCATGTATTATCACCTGCCATGGTCCAGGCAGGACGCCTTGCTATGGAGCCAGTACTGGATCGCATGATATTTCTCGGGGAAATCAAATACGACCCAAGGAACCATAACCAACACTTCGAAATGATCAAGTTACATTTTTGGCATTTTATGGCAATTAAATTTGAATTCCGCCAGTCGTGCATGTATTACCGCCTGTCATGGTCCAGGTCGGACGCCTCGGTACGGAGCCTGTATCAGATCGCATGATATTTGTTCGGGACATTAAATATGACCCAAGGAACCATAACCAACGCTACGAAATGATCAAGTTACATTTTTTTGGCATTTTATGGCAATTAAACTGGAATTTAGCCAGTCGTGCCTGTATGATCGCCATCCATGGTCCATGCCGGACCCCTTGGTATGGATCTGGTACCGGATCGCATGATATTTGTCCGGGACATCAAATACAACCGAAGAAACCATAACAAACTCTTCGAAAGGATTTTTTGGCATTTTATGGCAATTAAACTTGAATTCCGCCAAGTCCTACCTGCATTATCGCCTTCCATGATCCAGACCAGACGCCTTGGTACGTAGCCGGTACAGAATCGCATGATATTTGTCCGGGACATCAAATACAATCCAAGGATTCATAACCAACGCTTTGAAATGATGAAGTTACATTTTTTGGAATTTTGTTACAATTAAACTGGAATTCCGCCAGCTGTGCATGTATTATCGCTTGCCATAGTCCAGGCCGGACGCCTTGGTACGGAGCCGATACCGGATCACATGATATTTCTCCGGGACATCAAATACAATCCAAGGATTCATAACCAACGCTTTGAAATGATGAAGTTACATTTTTTGGAATTTTGTTACAATTAAACTGGAATTCCGCCAGTCATGCCTGTATTATCGCCTGTCATGGTCCAGGCCGGACACCTTGGTATGGAGCCGGTTCCGGATCACATGATATTTGTCCGGACATCAAATACGACCCAAGGAACCATAACCAATGCTTCGAAATGATCAAGCTACATGTTTTGGCATTTTATGGCAATTAAACTGGAATTTTGCTAGTCGTGCCTATACTATCGCCTGCCACGGTCAAGGCCGGACGCCTTGGTGCGGAGCCGGTACCAGATCGCAAGATATTTGTTCGGGACATCAAATATGACCCAAGGAACCATAACCAAAGCTGCGAAATGATCAAGTTACACTTTATGGCAATTAAACTGGAATTCCGCTAGTCGTGCCTGTATTATCTTCATCTATGGTCCAAGCCGGACACCTTGGTATGGAGCCGGTACCGGATCACATGATATCAGTCTAGGACATCAAGTACGACCCAAGTAACCATAACTAACTCTTCGAAATGATCAAATTACATTTTTTGGCATCTTATGGCAATGAAACTGGAATTCGGCTAGTCGTGCTTGTAATATCGCCTACCATGGTCCAGGTCGGACGCCTTGGTACGGTGCTGGTACCAGATCAGATGATATTTGTATGGGACATCAAATATGACCCAAGGACCCATAACCAATGCTTCGAAATGATCAAGTTACATTTTATGGGAATTATACTGGAAGTCCACCAGTCGTTCCTGTATTATCGCCATCCATGGTCCAGGCCGGACACCTTGGTATGGTACCGATACCAGATCGCATGATATTTGTCCGGGATAACAAATACGACCCAAGTAACCATAACCAACTCTTCAAAAAGATCAAGTTACATTTTTTTGGCATTTTATGGCAATTAAACTGGAATTTCGCTAGTCGTGCCTGTAATATCACCTGCCATGGTCCAGGCCAGACGCCTTGGTATGGACCTGGTACCGGATCGCATGATATTTTTCCGGGACATCGAATATGACCCAAGGAACCATAACCAACGCTTCAAAATGATCAAGTTACATTTTATGACAATTAAACTTGATTTCCGCCAGTCGTGCATGTATTATCGCCATCCATGGTCGGCCAGACACCTTGGTATGGAGCCGGAATCGGATAGCATGATATTTTTCCGGAACATCAAATACAACCCAGGTAACCATAACCAACTATTCGAAATGATCAAGTTACATTTTTTGGCATTTTATGGCAATTAAACTTGAATTCCGTTAGTCCTGCCTGTAATATCGCTTGCCATGGTCCCGGCCGGACGCCTTGGTACGGAGCTGGTACTGGATAGCATGATATTTCTCCGGGACATCAAATACCACCCAAAGAACCATAACCAACGCTTCGAAATGATCATGTTACATTTTTTGTCATTTTATGGCAATTAAATTGGAATTCTGCTAGTCGTGCCTGTATTATCGCCTGCCATGGTCCAGGCCGGACGCCTTGGTACCGATAATCGTGCCTGTATTATCGCCATCTATGGTTAAGGCCGGACGCCTTGGTATGGTGCCGATACAGGATCGCATGATATTTTTCTGGGACATCAAATAAAACCCAAGGAACCATAACGAACTCTTTGAAATGGTCAAGTTACAATTTTTGTTTTTTTATGGCAATTAAACTGGAATTCCGCTAGTCCTGCCTATAATATCGCCTGCCATGGTCCAGGCCAGACGCCTTGGTACGGAGACGATACCGGATCATATGATATTTGTTTGGGACATCAAATACAACACAAGGAACCATAACCAACGCTTCGAAATGATCAAGTTACATTTTTTGGTATTTTATGGCAATTAAATTGGAATTCTGCTAGTTGTGCCTGTATTATCGCCTGCCATGGTCCAGGCCAGACGCCTTGGTACGGAGACGATACCGGATCATATGATATTTGTTTGGGACATCAAATACAACACAAGGAACCATAACCAACTCTTCGAAATTATCAAGTTACATTTTTTGGCATTTTATGGCAATTAAATTGGAATTCCGCCAGTCGTGCCTGTATTTATCACCTCCCATGGTCCAGACCGGACGCCTTGGTACGAAGCCGGTACCAGATCGCACGATATTAGACCGGACATTAAATATGACCCAAGGAACCCTAACCAACGCTTTGAAATGATCAAGTTACATTTTTTGGCATTTTATGGCAATTAAATTGGAATTCCGCCAGTCGTGCCTGTATTATCACCTGCCATGGTCCAGGCCGGACATCTTGGTACGGAGCCGGTACCGGATAGCATGATATTTGTCTGGTACATCAAATACGACCCAAGTAACCATAACCAACACTTCGAAATGAACAAGTTACATTTTTTGGCATATTATGGCAATTAAACTGGAATTCTACAAGTCGTGCCTGTATTATCGCCTGCCATGGTCCAGACTAGACGCCTTAATATGGAGCCGATACTGGATAGCATGATATTTATCCAGGTTATCAAATACGACCCAAGGAACCATAACCAATGCTTCGAAATGATCAAATTACATTTTTTGGCATTTTATGGCAATTAAATTGGAATTCCGCCAGTCGTGCCTCTATTATCGCCTGCCATGGTCCAGTCCAGACGCCTTGGTACGGAGCCGGTACGGGATTGCATGATATTTCTACGGAACATCAAATACGACCCAAGGATCCATAACCAACGCTTGGAAATGATCAAGTTACATTTTTGGCATCTTATGGCAATTAAATTGGAATTTTGCCAGTCGTGCCTCTATTATCGCCTACGATGGTCCAGGTCGGATGCCTTGGTATGGAGCCGATACCGAATCACATGATATTTTTCCGAGACATCAAATACAACACAAGTAACCATAACCAATGCTTCGAAATGATAAAGTTACATTTTTTTGCATTTTATGGCAATTAAACTGGAATTCCGCCAGTCGTGCCTATATTATCGCCTGCCATGGTCCAGGCCAGAGAACTTGGTATGGAGCCGGTATCGGACCGCATGATATTTGTCCGGGACATCAAATACAACCCAAGAAACCACAACCAACTCTTCGAAACGATCAAGTTACATTTTTTGGAATTTTATGGCAATTAAACTGGAATTCTGCCAAGTCGTGCCTGTATTGTCGCCTGCCATGGTCCAGGCCGGACACCTTGGTACGTAGCCGGTACTGAATCGCATGATATTTGTCCGGGACTTCAAATACGACCCGAGGAACCATAACTAATGCTTCAAATGATCAAGTTACATTTTTTGGAATTTCATGGCAATTAAATTGGAATTTCACCAGCCGTGCCTGTATTATCGCCTGCCATAGTACATGCCGGATGCCTTGGTATGGAGCCGGTACTGGATAGCATGATATTTATCCGGGACATAAAATACGACACAAGTAACCATAACCAATGCTTCAAAATGATCAAGTTATATTTTTTTGGCATTTTATGGCAATTAAACTGGAATTCCGCCAGTCGTGCCTGTATTATCGCCTGCCATGGTCCAGGTCGGACGCCTTGGTACAGAGCCGAAACCGGTTAGCATGATATTTGTCTGGTAGATCAAATACGACCCAAGTAACCATAACCAACGCTTCGAAATGAACAAGTTACATTTTTTGGCATTTTATGGCAATTAAATTGGAATTCCGCTAGTCGTGCCTCTATTATCGCCTGCCATGGTCCAGTCCAGACGCCTTGGTACGGAGCCGGTACTGGATTGCATGATATTTCTCTGGGACATCAAATACACCCAAGGAGCCATAACCAACGTTTGGAAATGATCAAGTTACATTTTTTGCATTTTATGGTAATTAAATTGGAATTTTGCCAGTCCTGCCTCTATTATTGCCTACGATGGTCCAGGACGGATGCCTTGGTATGGATCCGATACCAAATCGCATGATATATGTCCGGGACATCAAATACAACACAAGTAACCATAACCAACGTTTCGAAATAATCATGTTACATTTTTTTGCATTTTATGGCAATTAAACTGGAATTCTGCAAGTCGTGCCTATATTATCGCCTGCCATGGTCCTGGCCGGACACCTTGGTACGGAGCCGGTATTGGACCGCATGATATTTTTCCGGGACATCAAATACAACCCAAGAAACCATAACCAACTCTTCGAAACGATCAAATTACATTTTTTGGAATTTTATGGCAATTAAACTGGAATTCTGCAAGTCGTGCCTATATTATCGCCTGCCATGGTCCAGGTCGGACGCCTTGGTACGTAGCCGGTACTGAATCGCATGATATTTGTCCGGGAATTCAAATACGACCCGAGGAACCATAATCAATGCTTCGAAATGATCAAGTTACATCTTTTGGAATTTTATGGCTATTAAACTAGAATTCCG
>MDKI01086122.1:0-22205 GCA_005239505.1 Nicotiana paniculata | reverse complement strand
TTTTAAAAACTGAGTATATTTTAAAGTGTTTAATCTAATAAGAAGGAACCTTTAGTAAACTGATAGTCGGCTTGCCTGACCCCCCTGTTGGGCGCCATCACGACCTAAGTTAGGATTTTGGGTCGTGACAGTTACTTGAACTTCTGTGAGACAATTTGATTTCTATTTTGTGTTACCCTTGTTTGCAATCGTATTTTCCTTAAAGCTATTCTGCAATCCTGTATTTTCTAGCATGCAAACTTGCCAAAATCTTAAAGTTTAGTATCTACTCATTATGTATGATTAACATGATCGATTTCGGACCTTCTAAAGCTTGCTTGGTCTATTATGTTTATGTACACCTGAATTCTGCATTTGTTGCTTGTTACGAGTTAATCTTCATGCCTTGCTTTAGATTTAGTACTTAAGACCTCTTGTGATAACTGACGTGTTTGAAACTAAGTGAACGATTGTAACTATGCCTATTAGTTTGTTTGTTTTAACTTCCAAAATGAGTATTTCTGTTTGGCTACAAAGGCTAATTATGATCTTGCCTTATGTAGACTTCCATGTTGAAACATTCGTGCAAAACTATTACTTGCTATTTTTATTCTTTTTGAGTCGGCCCTTGATCATGTATTCTCTAGATTTCCATGGTTAGGCTTCTAGGTCTGAAGTTTCACTTAAGTGATTTTAGACCATTCTTACCTTGAATTTCTTATTAATGCATCTTTTACTATCTTACAATGTTCAATCCTGTCACTTTAAACCTGTTATAGGAATGCAATAACATGTATATATCATGTGTATGTTGTGTATGCCCGTTGAGACTTTGTGTAATCTTGTTTATGTGCCTTTAGTTGGAAAACCCCAATTCCTCATTAGCTACACCCTTAAGGGCTAAGTGGTTAGGTTTCAAAGTTTTTTAATTGGCCTAGCTTATAGTTTGTCACTTGTATTATTACAGCTAGTTTGGTATTCAAATGGATAAGCATGGAAGTTGTTTGGGCCTGTTTTGTTGGGAATGTTTGGTACTGAGCGCTTGAAGCATATCAACGACCATCTAGAGTATGGGCCCGCTCATCCACATGAGGCTCCATGTTTGGTTGAAAGTATAGAAGCACCCCTGATTTAATTTGTATATTGATCGAGCCTGCAGTTATCTTAGTTGGGCCTGTGATCATTTATCTGAGCTTGTATTGCTATGTTTGGACCTATAATGATTTTAAAAATGGATAACGGGAATATTAATGGAAGAGGGGGGCTGGGATACTTTATTTCTTGCATAAAAAGGGTAGAGAACATGCCTATAGGATCTAAATGCTTCAATGGCTACTTGCTCAACATGATCTATTTCTGTGTGTTGTTAGACAGCATGCTTGTCGGATCTTGTTTGAGTAATCAAGAACTGTTTACATTGATACCTCTTGAAATTATGTGGCTCACCTAGAAAGCATGGCTATAGGACTAATGAAACAAACTTGCGCTTAAAACAACTTTATTTCCCAAATCTGACCATCTAAGGAATCATGCATATAGGATTTCAAGCTGTTTAATTAAGATTGATACTAGTGTTATCCTTATCATACTGCTTCCTAGATGATAAGCCTATAGGAATAAAATGAAACCATTGTATGTTCTCAATTACTTTGTTGTCTGGATGTTATTATTTACCAATTAATATCCTTGTCGGGAACCCTTAGTGCCTATTACCAACGTCGTGCTTGCATAATGTTCTGGAGTCGTAGCATATCCGTGGTATCTGAATAAATATAATCTCATTTCTTTCGCCTTTTTACCACATTCTTCTTTTGCCATTCGATAGTTACCTCTTCATGTTTGGTATTTTTTCACATCTTCACTGATATATTACTCGCCTTGCGGTAACCCTTCTACACCAGGGATAATTGAATTTCTTATGCACAAGGGTGACACCTCGTGTAACTGGCACATTTAGTCCCTTAAGCTCAACTCTGCTCATAGTGCTTGATTTAGGGAAGCGTCTTAGTGAATGACCTTCAAATGTTATTCTTATATTGTTCATTCTATTATTGTCGAAACACGGTCCCTGAAACGATGTCGACTATTACCAATTCCTTCGATCCACAATTCATGTTCGATTATTTTTTTCGTGTTTACTATCCCATACTAATTTCTATTACTCGGGGGTCTAACTTTTCCTTTTGGTAATCACGTTGGACTCAACAACTGATTTCTCGAAATGAGGATATGACTTTTGGGCTTATACTTTTATTGTCGCAAGGCATGTCTCCTCTTGACTTTTCCTTCACTTGACTATAGACTCTGTCATCCTGTCATAGTTTGATTTATCATTATCACTCATTTATCGCATCTTACTCATAATGCTTCATTTACTCTCTTCTTATTCTCCTGCTAATATATCTGTCTATTACCTTATTATAAAAGCTTCAACAAAACAGCCTTTCACTTTTAGATCCCCTTGCACCATCTCATTGGCTCTTGGGTCGACTAGCATTATCTCTTTACTAGGGGTAGGAGTCATCCTAAGGTAAATATTCATCCCTTCTAGGATTCCAATGCCTATCTTCTGAACTTTCTGAACATCCTATTATTCATATCCGACTGTATTATTCTAGAGTGCACCATCTGGCTATCTCCCAATGAGAACTATTACCATGTCCCGCACTACCCTTCAAATATGTTAGATAATGATAACAATCCATCCACAATTTTGGGTTATTCTAACTCCATCTAGATCTTTATATCCTATCATTCTCTTAAATTATATATGTTAGATCCCATAGGGCATGATTGAGATGGGTATGGTCAATTGTAGATATCTCTGTTACTGTTGAAAGTAACTCAAAATGCTTATATTTCTCTGCCTGAATTATAAATACTGATAATCTTTATTAACTAGGTACCTCGTACCCTTCTTCATCTTACTTCTTTTACTTGCTGAAACGTGTATCTATCTTCTGGTTCTCTTATTTCTTTTTACTCTATGGGTAGATAGATATTTTTACCTTAGAGCTCCATATTAAGAACTTACACACATGATCCGTTGAAGGCCTCACATTTACTCATCATAAACATGATGCAAAATTGAGTTCATCTGACTCAACTTTTCCACAACCACTTCAATATCTTACCAACTGTCTTTCTAGATATAGGCATCATTGTATTATGAATATAGAATTAAGGAGTTTGATTTCTTACAACTGAGATCTACCACACGATCTAGAGTAAGAAGAAGGAGTGACAGTCCTAAATGCCATGTAGCCTCCTGCTTATAATTTTGGTGCACAACACACCCATAAACAAGACTCTACTAGACACGGCTTGTAGACTCCCTAGGACAGAACTACTCTGATACCACTTTTTTCACGACCCAAACCGGAGTGCTGCGACAGGCACCCGGTACTTTACTCAACCGAGTACCAGCGTAACATATCTTTCTTATCGTACTATCATGGGTAAATGTTCCAAAAGGGTCATCATGACATAACCGAAATAAAACATAAGGGAATGCTAGACATAGGACGACCTAACATGATATAGAAACTTATACATGTGACATACGGTCCTATAAGGCTGACATGATCATTTGTAAACTAAAAACATAAGCCGACAAGGACATACAAGTATCCATATACCTGACATCTGTCTACAAGTCTCTAAGATTACATAAACATCATAAAGGTCGGGACAGGGCCCCTCCATAGCAGTCAATACATGTCCCAATCATACTGACCAAATATGCAACTCCGGAGCAAGTAGAGTGCAGCAATACCTTCCGCTGAGCTGATAGCCTACAAGGAGGACTGTCAACCTATCTATTATGACCCGCCGGCATGAAATGTAGCGTCCCCAGGCAAAAAGGATGTCAGTACGAATAAAGTACCGAGTATGCAAGGCAGGAAAGCATAAATAAGAATAGTTATTTAAAGTGAGAGAGAGGAGATACAACATGTAGAATCTGAGAGCGACATGAAATGCATGATACATATATATACATAAACTTTTAAAAATATACGCATCTGTGGGCATCATCTTCATCATATCATACCCGGCCTCGAAGAGGACTTGATAAAAACGTACCCGGCCATCATAAGGCTCGGTAGAATCGTACCCAGCCACGTGGAGCTGGATAAACCCAATTGATCAGTGGTTGCACAATATGTGTCGTACCCGGCCAACTATAGCGCGGGTTGGTAGATTAAAATAGATACTATATATAATGCATGCTAGACTCATGGAATCACGCTCTAAACCTTTCTGAGTGACTTAAGGTTGTTGCTTCTTCGATTAACATTATGGAAATCCATACCCTCAATATGAACCTCGTTAGGATTCAAGGATCATACATACTTTCTTAGAACAACTTTATAAGGAAAGAACAACATGGACAACCTTAGTTTCTAGGAGTAGATCCGTTATGAATTAACGTATCTTGTACGTTCGTTTCACTTTAGATCATGCCAAAAGAAATAATAAAGTGCCTTAACATACCTTAACCAATTTTAGTCCTTAATACCTTCCAGTCAACTCTTCAAACAAGTCAACTCAATCTATCATAGCATAAGGAGATTCAAAATTATGTGTTGAGCAAAGGCTAAGTCTGTAACTTAAGCTAGTAGCTCGTTTACGTAAATTCGGGCAGAATCTCCCCTGTAACAAAGTCCCCCTCCAATACCATACCAACAACACAGCAGAGAAATCTAGCAACATATAAATATCAATAACAAGACACCACATAACAACAACAAGTCACAACTACTTCACGACGAGCGGCAAGCTCGATCAGAATATGTATAACCCATATGACCCCTTATGGACTTCTTATATAACATAACAACATAATTAATATGATAATGTAGTAATTCATCAATAATTCCATCCTTATACCATATATTTATAACAAAGGAAACAATCCACAACTCCAACTTTCTTCAATTAGCAACTTTATTCACTAGTTCATGTCTAGTCCAACCAATTAACTTAATCAACATCAAGATAACCTTGAGCACCTGCAAGAACATAATACACATACCTCCCACAGTATATTCAAGTTGAAATACAAGTTATATTTAGCTTATAACAGCCCTCAATGTCAATACAACACCATAGAAGTGACTTAAGCTAATCCAAGTATTATCTTGTAGTTTGTCATCCTAACAACTTAACTAACATACAAGAAAGCTTAATAACAACTAGTAGTATGTTATACTCACCTTATCCAGTAGCAAAAACTTGAAATTTCATCCAAACACAGCCCACAACCATCCTCAATGACAACACAACCTCAAAGAGTTATTGTTCTTCACTAGAACCAACTTTTGGTGTTGAAATATGATGTAATCCATTTGAAAGACTTGAAATAACCTAGGGTTGATATGAAAACCTTGGGAGAGTATTTTACAGAACTTAAACAACTTAAAAAAAACTCTCACACGAGATGGAACCACCTAAACTCAGCAACAACAAGAAGAACAAGAAACTTACTAGTGCGACGGGATTCCGGACACTTGATTTGTGTTTTTTACCCTTTGTTTGGGTCTCGTATCATGAGAGAACCTTGAGAGAGTGTTTTTAGGTGTCTAGGGTCTGAATATACTGAAAGATAATGAGTTAAAACGGAGTTGAGGCATCTTATATATATATATATATATAAATATATATATATATATATATATATATATATATATATATATATATATATATATATATATATATATATATATATATATATCAACATACCTAAACCGCCTTTGTGGGTCCCATAGAGAGCTGCTTGGCGTAGTCTCGGTAAAATGCGAATATCTCTCTACTCTGATGTCGTATAGACAAACTGTTTAATGAATTGGAAACTAGACTCATATATATTCAATTTGGTTGGTAGATAATCCAATAATTCTAGGTATATTGGGAGACAATATCAGTTACATTTGACCCAATTTTCAGCACATTATGAATGTAACTTGTGAAGACCTTTGCCAACTTTTGTTCCACAACTTGCTTGACTTCAAAATGTAGCACACGACTACCATCAGAAAAAAAGAACTCATAGAATAACCTATTTATAAGGTAATGAACCATAGTCTCACCCTGAAGTACATGTTATAACATTCCAAACTCGTCGACTTTCGACGAAACTTATTTTCTTCAATTGGTTTAGCTTCTAAGCCTTCCAACCCTCTTGGTATTCGTAGTCCATGATCTTAAATATTTGTAACCTCCAAGTTAACATTATTAACTTACTTTATGTACTTTCATAGATGATCTCATTTCTGAGCTTAAATCAATTGACTTACGACGTACTCTCACGTACGTAAATATGGGGTGTAACAGCACGGGGTGATCTTTTAAGCTAAAAAACTTAGGACCCTCCCCCCCCCCCCCCCCCTCCCCCGTTTACTAATTGTACACTTGTTTATTTGAAATTAGAACAAACTAGGTTATACCTTGTAATTTTGTTGTGAAAGTTGTGTTAAAATGGTTTGAGTATTCGGTTGTCATTATTTTCCTTAATTGGTTGCACTGGTACTTAACGGTGTTCGGATTACTTTATGGTTATATCACGTGTTTATTTCTTGTTGTCATTTACTGCTTATTGCTTCCATTATTAGCTTTTTACTTATTTACTGCACATGTTATTATGACTAGTAGGTGTTTTGACTTGTACCTCGTTACTACTCCACCGAGGTTAGTATTGATACTTACTTGGTGCCGACCGTGGTGTACTTATACTACACGTCTGCATATTTTTGTGCATATCCAAACATTGGAGATATCGGACCTAGGCAGAGTTAGCTTCTTGATCGCGAGGATTCAAGTTAGAGCTACTTAGTCGTCGCAGTCCCTTGGGGTCCTTTACCTTTTTATTGTAACATCAGTTTGTTATCCGAACAGTATTGTATTTCGATTTTTGAGATCTTTCTATGTATTCAGCTAGAGTTCGTGAATCTGTATTACCTAGTCTTGGGAGGTTGTTGTGATTATTGTCGCGTAGGCTTGTTTCACCTTTATTTCGGTATTTAAATTAAACTCTTTTTTAAAATATCATTGTTAAACTGGTTTAATTGTTGTAAGTAATAGGCTTACCTATTCTTAGAAATTAGATGTCATCATGACTCCTAAAGCAGATTTTGGATCGTGACAAAATCGAATTTTTTTATTTGTGGCTAGTTTCTAAAGCTTGTTTTGAATTGTTTGAATGATATTTGGCTAGATTCAATTGATTTAGAGGCTTGTTCTAAAGGAAAAAGCGTGGTTGATTGTTGATTGTATTCCGGAATGAGATAAGTGTCTTGCCTATCTTTGTTGGGGGAAATTTTCTTATTAAAGTATATTGTTTGCTATCATGCGGGGGTGATGCATATACGAGGTGACGAGCGTATATGCATGTGTCTGGGTTTCAATGCTCGGGAGGGGGAATTATATTCTTCCTTGTACCTTTGTTGAACTTGGCGATCCATTAACTTATGCTTCATTTAATTCGATGACTAATAAACACAATTATTATTTTTTTAAATCTTGCAAGAATATATGACATCTTAAAAAGGATTTAATGTGATATTTTGAGATTCATTTGCGTACTTAATTTGATCATTGTATGACAACCTATATCTATGCATGTTATCGTCATGTTACTTGAGCTTCTTTACCCCTATTAAGAGATAATTGTTGCGGCCTTAGGGCTATATTTGGCACGGTGGTTATTTCCATGTGGATGATATGATGTTAGCACGATGAATATTGTCGTGCGGTGTGAAATAATATTGGTTGGTTGGTTGTTACCTTTTGAGAAGATTGGGAATTATATTTTTGTTATGATTACTCGTTCATTAAACACTAACATGCCCTCTACTTTGGTTCTTATTAATGTTTGATGTTTTGTATGTTACTTTCATGTTTGTGTTTGTTATGTTGTTACCCTTGTGTTTCCTATTTGGCATTTCACTACTATATCTAGGTGTCTAACTTGTCTGTTACTGTTACTTCTATGCTTTTACTTTATTTACTTCTGCTACATGTCCTCTTTGAGTTCCTGCCTTTACTTGTTATTTGTTCGTACATGTTATATGCCTCTAATTGTTATGTGATTTACTTATTAGATGCATTGACCTATTTATATGCCTTCACATATTACATGTCTTCATTTACTATATGTCTTTACTTGCGACCTGCCTCCTCTTGTTATATGATTTCACTTATTATGCACATTTACTTGATACTTGTTCTTACTTGTTGTACATATTTGGTCATTTCATGTCCGACACTGCTCTACTTAGTAGGATTGGGTGATTTTTAGATTGGTTTTGTGTTTATGCTTTGTGAAGTCTTGTCTTTGTATGTGGGAGACTAGCTCTGGGATGATGTATTGCTCATTTACTTTGTCTGTGATCATATTCCTAGTTGAATTTCGCGTGTTAGTTTTCTTGGTGTTACGTTGTGTATTTCCCATACTTGGTTGTTGTAAGGTACTTTTTTATGAACTTATTATATATTATATATGAAATTGAGTTGCACACCGCAACGGTATTGATATGAGATATAGGATCAGGTTGCACGCCGCAATGGCATTGATATTATGTGTGAGATCGGGTTGTACGCTGCAATGGTACTGATATTATATGTGGGATCGGGTTTCACGCTACAATAATATTAATATTATATGTGGCGTTGGGTTGCACGTCACAACGATACTGATGTTATATGTGGGGTTGGATTGCACGTTGCAACGGTATTGATATTATATGTGGGATTGGCTTGCACTCCGTGACGGTATTGATATTATATATAGGATTGGGTTGCACGGCGCAACGGAGAATATTATCATGGTTATTTTTGTCTGTTGATTTATGTTATCGTACTGTGTTGTGAGACTGAGAAGTGATAATATGCCTCTATCATTTGTATTCTCATTTCATTTATTACATGGTTATTCATGTCTCTTTCTCGTATTATTCTTTCTGCTTTTTATCTGCTCAGGTAAAATAATAAGTGAGTATATTTTAACTTAAAATCTCATCACTACTTCACCGAGGTTAGTCAAGATACTTATACATGGGGTCGATTGTACTCATACTACACTTATGCACCTTGCGTGCAGATCTTGGAGTTGCGTAGCTATGGAAGATGAAGCCTCGCATTGAAAACGTACCCGTGTTCCAGATTCAAGCTACCTCTTGTTCATGGTTGTTTAGGATTTTAATTCTATTTATGTAAACTTGAAATGGATAATGTATTTATTTTTCATATCGGTCTGGTAAATCCAAATCATAGTGTCTCATGACTTGTACTACCAGTCCTGGGCTATTTTTATTCTTGTCATTGTTCACTTTTCATTTGTTTACATTATTCAATGTTTGGCTTACCTAGAACTTGGTTAGGTGCCATCACGACTAGGTGGATTTTGGATCATGACAAGTTGGTATCGTAGCACCAGGTTCATAGGTTGTACGAGTCACGAGCAACTGTTTGATAGAGTCTTGCGGATCGATATGATGAATTCCATACCTATCTTCGAGAGGCTATAAGGCATTTAGGAAATTTCCCTTATTTTGTTTCTTTATTGGGAGACCTTGTTTCATCTTGAAACCTACAACTTTGATTCTTCATATTCGTCTGTATGTGGTGCTGAGCACCAAGTATCATTGTGCAGTGACCAGCTTGTGATATTGAGGATGGGCTGTGAAGGGCTGTCGATGCTAGATTACAGTCGTAATTTGTTGTCCAGTACTAGATGCTAAAGTGATTAGTATATCTATCAGTTGTTCACTGGGGAAAGAATATGACTCTTATATCCTGTCAACGAGTGTAGACTCGGGAAGATTAATTGGTTGCCTAGTTGTTGTGGCCATGGTAGGGTCATGGGAAGGTGTTAATTTGAGTCTAGCCGGTGGATTATCTCCTGCGCAAAGGTTTGAGGTCGTGTGTTTCGTATGAGGCTTCTACTCAGTAGGGTGTTGATCCCATCATATCGAAGCATCTGAGGAAGTTGGCTTGACTGTCACGAGAATGGGTATGCACTTGGCGAGTCTTTGGAGTGTTTTACGACTAGTGTTACATAAGTTTATGAAGCATTCTGTTTACTGTCAGTGCGGGATCGGGGCAGCTATGAAGGAACTGTGGGTTATAGGTGATCTGTTCTATGACTTTGACCTAAGTGGGGGAGTCCACAATCGACGATCGGATTACAGGGTCATGTGTTATATCATTTTATGGACTAAGCGTGCAAGTAAAAGGAATCACTTGGTTGCTTCTTGGGATATTTATGTGTTGGTGAAGCGTGGGTTGTTAGGTGCATATTTGCTATGTAATGGAGATTAGATCAAGGTGAATGACTGTCGAATAGGTTCTAATGAGTCCGAGATTCATATGTAGCATTTAAGGATTTTTGGATTTGTACATCATTAGTGCTTGAGATCAGCAGTGGATGGTATCTGGATTTGTGGTACTTTTATATCAATATTGACTCCACATGGTAGTACTAGAGAGGTTTAAGAAGCATCCTCGTATTCGAACAATGTCCCTCCAAATCGAGCATTTCGGATTGAGTTACTTTTGGGTTGGTAGTCTGCCTGACTCAAATGAGTTGGAGAAAAATTAGTGTTAATGACTTGATTATGTGTTAACGGGTTTCGAATAATTCATGATGGTTATGTCCACGTCTCGGGGTTGATGTCTTCTACGGGTATATAAGGTATGTTACGTGTGGTGATGTCCTTCCAGATTGAGTTAAATGGAAGGTCCTTGGTTGATGAGGTATTCATCCTACTAGTGATTCAGAGTTGATTATGAGATTTTCGTATTTTCGCGAGTAAGAATGATAGTTACAGTGCGCCGTGTGGGATTGAAAGTTGCGAGCATAAGGTTGTGGTTTAGTTTTGAAGGGAATATCATGAATTCTAGATGACACGGACGATTCAGATATTTAAAAGAATGCTGACACTATTTGGTATCGCCTGAAGAGGGTGTGCATTTTAGGATACGCATTGTATTTTGACTTGCGGATGCTTGACTAATGTTACAGCGATCGCCTGGTTTTGGTCTACTGAGGTTCAGGTTTTGCTACGTGGCATAGAAGATTTATGTGAGTATTTTTCGTAAGCCGATGGAGTATGAGTTCTATATCAACCATTGGATTAATCGAGTTGGGATCGGATATGGAGATTCTGATATTCATAAGGTTTAGAGACTGGATGTTCTCATAGGCAGACTATTCCTTGGTTACGGACTGTGAAGATATGTTAAGAATTGGACAACTAAGGGAATGTATTATGGATAAGTTTTTTGGAAGGTTATATATCTAAATTTGTAAGCCTAATACGAATGTGTATTCTATATCAAATCGGGTTTGATTATTCTTACGCAATTTCTACCGTGGGTATATCATCGGCCAAAATGGATGTTATTCGTGCCCTGATCTATGTTATATGTTTCTCCCTTATGCTATGACGGCTTGTGAGGCTACTTGATTATTCGCACGCATGTTATAATATTGTTTCGTCCTTGTGGCGATATATGGACGAGATGGCTCTCTGATGTTGATTTTCTTATTGCACCTTAACTGCGCTTTCCTTTTTCCATATTGTATTATGCCTATCCATCTCCCCATCGTTGTATTTGTGATATCGTGCTTCAAGTTGACGCGCATGTGCTTAGTGATCATGAGCACTATAGCTCGATGTCGTACATGGATTGATATGTTTGGGATCGGGTTGAGCACCGCAACAGAGTTATGTGGGATACCTTCTTGTGTTTATTTTGTGTGTTTTGTTTTTCCTTTATGGGATGAGTTCATGAAATTTTGCCATTGTTGTTATATCAATTGTACTTGTTGGATAGTCCTTAACCTTATTTTCTTTCCATTTTTGGATGTATCTGAGTTACTGTTTGTTTGGTATACTAACCGCGTTGTGTGGGGTTCTATGTGGATTTTGGTATGACTTGACGGTTGGGCTGCTTTTACTAGGTGAGATGAGGTTATTGGACCTAGGATTTGCACTATCGTATTAGGGATAAGGAATATTTAGAAGAATAATATCATATTTCCACTCAGAATTTGGCAATGGTCCTTAGCGGATGAGGGAGCTCCTTGACTTATTGATTCCATGGGCGGTTACGAGTTTCTACATATTTTTTTATCATTAGCAGCATTGCGAAGGTCCGGAATGAACTTTCATTTGATATGAAGTATATTACCGGTACCGGGTTTGGTAGTGAGTAGTTATTGTGGTCGGAAGGTTAGTGTTGTGAGTATATGAGTTATGTGGAACATTGTGTGGCTTGACCTTGGCAGTATATTGACGGCTTGATGCAGCTTGTTGAGAATAATACGGTGTACATATACAAGGATCGGATCTTATACGGGTTTCCGGGTGTTGAAATTTGGTTCCATGCCATGTGGGCTAAGGTTGAGGGAAGAATCTTCAGCCGGGGTCATGTTTATGGAATTATATGGACCGAGGTGGCATAGTATTACTCATAGATATGGGTATGATGAGTTCATTCAGCTAATTGACGGCTTTGGAATGACTCTTGGTACGTTCGAGGACGAACGTATGTTTATGTGGGGGAGAATTAACGACTTGACTGGTCATTTTGAGTACTAAATTTTCTATGTTCCGAGACTTTTTATAGCTTTATTTGAAGATTTATGACTTGCGTGTGTATTTTTTTTATTCTTGAAAAAAATTTAAATGTGAATTTTTAAAGAAAATGTGATTTTTGACTTTAAAAATGACTACAGTTGACCACGGTCAACGTTTTTAGTAAATGATCTCGGATCATTATTTTGACAACTCTGGTTGGTTAGTATGATGACTTAGGACTTGTACATATGTTTGGTTGGGGTCCCGGATGACCCGAGGCAGTTTCGGCGCATTATGTGAAAAGTTGAAAGAGTTTTTAATTTGAAAATTTTGAGTTTTGATGATCGATTCTTGATATTTGATGTATTTTGATGATGTGAGGTAGTGATAGAGTTTGTATGATATTATTATACTTGTGTGAATTTTCGGATTGGAGCCTGAATGGCTCGGGGGATGTTTAGGATGAGTTTTGGTTGATTTTGGAACTGTTGAAGCATCGTAGTTGCTGGTGCAATATTGCAGGTCTCGCATTTGTGAAGACCTGATCGCAATTGAGAATATGGGATAGATAGGCATTCTTCGCAAATGCGAAGAAATGGTCGCATTTCCGGATTGCCGGGTTTTGCTTTTGCAACCAAAGTATCGATTTTGCGATTGCGAGTTTTTTGCCGCTTTTGCAATGTCGAGGAACTGTGTCACTGATCGCATTTACAAACTAGAGTTCGCTTTTGTTGACATTGCAATTTCGAACAAGAGTTCGCAATTGCAACATCTGCATCTGGATAAAAGAGAAAAAAATCGGGACTTAGCACATTTTACACCATTTTTCAACCCTAAACTCCATAGAGGCAATTTTTGAAGAGGATTTTCTTCTCAAATTCATTGGTAAGCATATTTAACTAGTTTTCAATTAATTTCAACTACTTTTTCATTAATTTTTAACATCAAATCTATGAATTTTAAAGTACAATTTAGGTGATTTTTTATAGAACTTAGGAATTTTGTAAAATTAAGATTTAAATCTCAAATTGAGGTCGGATTTCGAAACAAATCATATATTCGGGCTCAGGGGTAAATGGGCAATTAGGATTTTGTCCGAATGTCGGATTTTGACCACATGGGTCTGGGTTGACTTTTTGTTGACTTTTTAAATTATGATTAAAATTGAACCTTTTTCATTCGTGGGTAGTTTTTGAAGCTTGTTTTGAATTATTTGAATAGGTTTTGGCTAGATTCGTTTGGTTTGGAGACTTGTTCGAACGGAGAATCCATATTTGATTATTGATTGTGTTCCGGAATGAGGTAAGTATTTTGCCCAGCTTTATTGAGGAAATTATTTTTACTAGATGATATTGTGGCTACATGTGGAGGTGATGCATGTACGAAGTGACGAGCGTTTATGCATGTGCTAGGGTTTCCATGCTCGGTAGGGGGAATTATATGCCTCCTTGTGCCTTTGTTGAACTTGGTGATCCCTTAACTTATGCTTAATTTAATTCGATAACTAATAAATCAATTAATTGTGTTAGAAATCTTGCTAGAATATATGACATCTTAAGAAGGATTTAATGTGTTGTTTTTTAGATTCGTTTGCATATTTAACTTGATCATAGTATCACAAACCTATATTTATACATGTTATTATCATGTTACTTGAGCTTCTTCACCCGTAATAGAGATGATGATTGGAGCCTTAAGGGTATATTTGGTACGGTGGCTATTTCCATGTGGGTGACATGATATTGGAATGATGAGTATTGTGGTGCGGTGTGAAATAAGATTTGTGGGTTGGTTGTTACCATGTAAGAAGAATGGGAGTTAAATTTTTGCTATGATTACTCGTTCATTAAAAGCTTACATGCCCTCTACTTTTGGTTTTTATTATGTTTGTTGTTTTGTATGTTATTTTCATGTTTGTGTTCCTTATGTAGTTACCTTTGTATATCTTATTTAGCATGTTACTGCTATAATTGGGTTTCTACCTTGTCTGTTACTATTACTCCTATGCTTTTACTTGATTTAATTCCGCTACATGTGCTCTTTGAGTTCTTGCTTTTACTTGTTATTAGCATGTACATGTTATATGCCTCTAACTGTTGCATGATTTACTTAATAAATATCTTGACCTGTTACATACCTTCACTTATTATAAGTCTTCACTTAGTATATGTCTTTACTTGCTACCTACCTCCACTTGTTAAATGATTTCACTTAATATGCACCTCTACTTGATACCGGTTTTACTGGTCGTACATTTTTGCTCATTTTATGTCATACACTTCTCTGCTTATCCGGATTAGGTGACTTTTAGATTGATTGTGTGTTTATGCTTTGTTGAAGCCTTGTCTTTGTATGTGAGAGACTAGCTTTGGGGTGATGTATTGCTCATCTTATTTTGTTTGAGTTTGTATTCCTAGTTGAATTTCTTGTGTTAGTTTTCTTGATTTTACATTGTGAATTTCCCATGCTGGGTTGTTGTATAGTAGTTCGTATGAACTTATTATATATTATATATGGGATCGGGTTACAAGCCGCAACAATACTGATATTATATGTGAGAATGTGTTGCACGCTGCAACAATCAGGTTTTACGCCGCAACGATATTGATATTATATGTGGGATCGGGTTGCACGCCGCGACGATATTGATATTATATGTTGGATCGGGTTGCACTATTGATATTATATGTTGGATCGGGTTAATGCCGCAACAGCAAAGATGTATTATGGTTATTCTTTTCTGTTGATTTATGTTATCGTATTGGGTTGTGAAACTGAGAAGTGATGATATTATGAGGTCATCTGTCATTTGTATTCTCGTTTCATTTATTACGTGGTTATTCGTGTCTCTTACTCGTATTGTTCTTTCTACTTATTATCTGCTAAGGTAAAATAATAAGTGAGTATCTTTTAACTTAAAACCTCGCAACTACTTCATCAAGGTTAGTCAAGATACTTACTGAGGATATGGGGACGGTTGTACTCATGCTATACTTGTGCACCTTGCGTGCAAATCTTGGAGCTGCGTAGCTGTGGAAGATGAAGCCTTGCATTGAAGACGTACCCACATTTCAGATTCAAGCTATCTCTTGTTCATGGTAGTTTAGGCTTTTAATTTTGTTTATGTAAACTTCAAGCAGATATTGTATTTATTCTTCATATCGGTCTTGTAAATCTAAATCATAGTGGCTCATGACGTGTACTAACAGTCTTTGAGAAGTTGTATAGAATTTAGCTTTTTTTATTCTTGTCGTTATTGACTTTTCATCACGACTAAATGAATTTACAATCGATGAATCCACCAAAAAGATATAGACACATATACGTAGGCACATGTATATGTACATATACCTACATCTTATGCAAGTTCACAACTGCAAAAGTATCTGGATTTGGAATAGCCTGAATCCGTATAATTAGCATCTTTCCATAGAGAGCTTTAGACCATAGGACTTTATGGTTTTCCCTTTCACTGCATTTGAAAGTCGAGACATAGTTTTAAAGGAGCCTAAATTTTTATTTCTCTTTACTTCTTTCAATTTCTAAATGCAGTTGTAATTTTTACCTATCTTATGCTGCTGCTGCTGCTGCTGCCTGCAACTGGGACAAACCCAAAGTTTTTAAACAGTTATATTTCCTTTTTCGTTTTCTGCTTTTGGCTATAGTCTACAGACTCTGCACCCTTTTCCCCCTTTCTCTCTTACTTTTTCAGGAGAGCGTGCATGCATGAAAAGGATTTTCATGGTAGTACTATTTTATTTTTAAAGGAAATATCAAAGAAAAATAGGTTAGCTTGGAATCTTGGGTTTTTCAAGGGGAAATCTAGAGTATGAGGGGGCTTTTAACTTTCCTTTTTGTCGTTTTTTTCAATGTTCATTATAGGCTACAGCTATTATCTTTGACCAAATAGCCAAACATTTAAGTTTCTTTGCTTACTTGTGGAAGCTGTTTTTTGGGATGTTGGAAAAGAAAATAGTTTCCCAATTAACGGAAGAGGTCATGCTATTCCAGGACGACAATGATTATTTACTATATATAGTATGGCTGGGCTTTTTTTTCTTTTTTTTTTTATTTTTGGCTGGGGGGAGGAGGAGGAGGGCTTCATGATTGATCCTTCTGAATTTTGGGTTTTGCGTTGGACTCTTTGAGAAATGAACTATGAATTGAATTCAAGAAATATGAGGTTTTTGTTTTGACCAACAGACTGACTAGCTAGTATATTCATGAGATTTGCAGGGCTAGCAATATAAGAGATCGTTGGGTCGGAAACAAGTTATCTCATGATTAATTATTTCGAGATTTGTTATTTCACTCTATTACGGGGATAAAAAAACATTACAATCTCGGAATTAATTATACTATGATTTTATTCCAACCAAATATAAGATAAACTCATCTTAAATTTAATTTCGGGTTTAATTATTCATTATCCCTCGTACCAAACGAACCTTAAATAGTTAATCTTCCTCTCAGTCAATATGTGACGAGAACTCTACAAATATATACAATAAGAATAACAAAAACAAATCATGTGCAATTTCACAAAATAAGGTCTGGAAAAAGTAAAGTGTACGTAAATTTTACCTTTGAAAATATAGAAAGATTATTTCTGACCCCTGCTCAAGTAAAACTCTACAAATATATGATATTATAAGAAGGATTTAATGAAGTCACATATAGCTGGAGTTTAAGATGTTTTATTTTATTACTGTTGTTTAACCTATAGTTGATTTACTTATCATTTTTATTTGATCATATTATAAATTAATATTTATTATATAAATTTACTTGTATTTATTTAATATGTCATATAATTATGTTAATATTTTTTATATTGTTAATGCACAAAATTCTTGAACTCTATTAAAAAGTAAAAACGTGCCCCTCATTAATATTGCGAATATCATATTTTATATAGAACAGTTCAGTTATAAATTTAATGACGCATTGTCTTTTCAATGTTGTAGAGTAAATACTTAAAACATAACCGCGCCGATTATTTATATCAAATTATTAATTAAAAAAATAGATGCATAACATTTGTTTAGACAAAATTCTTACACTTAACCATGATTTAGTAATATAAAATATTCTCTCCCTGTTATAGCATTTAATTGTGGTAAGTTGATATGGATCGATGTAAATATCCGTTGCGGGTTCGATTGTAAGATGCTTGACTTTGACCTTTTTCTTCCATCTTTTTTATTGTACAACATAAATTGGGGGAAACTAGGTAGATCATTGGCTTAAAATTTAGTTTATATGCTCAAAATTCATAAATGGAAATAGTTGTTCCTAAATGTTTTGAAATCTAAATATAAATTGGAAGAACAGACATCATTAGGAAGTAGGCAAAGAATAAGGATTCAGATCACTTCTGTTACTTTTCTAAACACAAACTCCGTTAACTAGTTAACGGATGTTAAATTAGAGGAGCAAAATCACACGCTTAGGTTAATTGATGGCCTAATGTGCTTAATAAAATTAAAAACAATGATCCAAATTGGAACAAAACAACAACTCGGGGACCAAAAATATTATTGCCATATTTTGATTCTCAAATTACATTATTTTACATATTCCTTGAATTGGGACCATTATTTAAGTTGTACTTGAAGTTCAAAAGTTTTTACTAACTTATCCACTTCCAACACGACTTCAGACATACGTGACTGAACAAATTTGACGTAATGGCTTCCTGGCCACTTAGATTTGTAGGATTTTGAAAGTTGATACATAAACTTTAAATTTTTTCATTTGAACACTCGAACTCATGATTCCTTTAATTAATAAACATATTTGATTGTTGACCACGTCTATGTGGCAGTGACAAAATGTGATGTGGACAAAATGCGTGTCAGTTACGCAGAAAATGCGCGTGAATGCAATAACCTGATTAAAGAAAATACTTTATCAATTGGGAAAAAATTAAAAAATAAAAAAGAAAAGGAAATTACATCCAGGTACTGAAATTACATCCATTGTTGTAAGAAAAATGGTCGGGCAATGGTGAAGTTAGAACGGAACGTATCAATGAAGGGTTTCACAGAGAAATAACCGGCAGTACGTTTTAGAAGTCTTGGTGAGGTGCTATTTATCCGAGCCGCCTGAACTTTTAAAGCACGGTGCTGTAAGTTTACGTCGCCCGATTAGATATCATCACCGGAGTTTCCTCTAGGAGTTGCATTGTAAGTGGTGGAGTTTGATTTTTGTAGCTCTCGCATCCAAGGTCCATCTTATTACCAAGTAAATTGGGAAATTGGTGCTTTTTGTCCTCGAATATGAGGTTTTCGAAGCTCTCTAGAACCATGGATTCCAATTGATTTTTCTGAAATTTCAAAATTAACTTTTTCTCTCTTTCGTTTTTCTTTTTTTAATTTGTAACTTCTTTTTTGCTTATTTAGTATTTAAAAATAGGACCTACAAATAACACATGTCAAGTAGTAAATGGTTTAGTATATGATGTGTTGCACATGCCAGCGCAATTGATATACACGTACTACTGAATATACTATTAGTATTCATTTGTCAAGTTCGAGTGTTCGAATAGAAAAATTTAAAGTTCATATATCAGCTTTCAAAAGCCCTACAAATCTAGGTGGCCAGAAAGTCATCCCGCCTACAAATTTTATCCACAAGTTAGAAGGTCACAAACATAAAAGAAGAAGGGTAACCGTGATTTTTTTACGTTTTAGTTGTGCCGTGAAATTCTCGGATCTCAGGATTTAGGGACACAAATACACGCACGCACCAAAAAGGAGTCCATGCATTTATAATCAAACATTTAGTCGTAGAGTTTCTTAAAATGTAGTAACATTTAATGGTAAGGTTTCATATAATCCAACATTTTCAACTTTTTAAGCTAGCGTTTGGCTATAAATTCCTAAATTTGTTTTGAAAATTTTAATTTGGGTGAAGTTTGGTTTGAAGATGAAAATGTGTTTGGACGTCAGTTTTCAAAACATATTTCCCATGAAAAAACATGAAACATGACTTATACCCACAAGTTCTAAAAACTATCACAAATACCCAACAGTGCCATTATCAATAACATTCATTATATTATCACAAATCATAGTCCTGAACATAAATAAATGAGAAATTTTCACAAACCATTATTATTTAGTGGTTATTAGCTAGTTGTAGCTACCATTTACTATATTACTTCCTATAGCTATGTGTTCAATTTTTTTAGAGTGTATTCGATGTATTTAAGCTACTGTATTCATGAATACAGTAGCAAAACTCGGCGTGAAACAGGGGATTCCAGCTAGACAATGATTGTATTCGACTGTATTCACGATATGTATTTGTGAATACAGTAACGTAAATAGCGCAAATTGTGGTCTATTCAGCTGTACGGAAAGTGAATCAATTAACACAATAGACTCCTAATATAACTCAACTAACTCAATTAAATCACCCATAATCTGTATTTGACACCAAATTTGCAGAATATTTTTCCCAGCCGAAAGATACAACAAAACAGAGCAATCGCCGAGTTTCTAATCCTTCCCTTTTCTGTTGATATCGTTTGTGGGTGTTTCTGTTTTCAACCAGTAAAATTCGAGATTCATACAATTATATACAAAAATCGGTATAATTCGATTTTACATATGGCAAGTTTAACTGTGCTACTGCGTCATTCTGACAAGTGGGACAGTGAGAATAACTATGCCGATTATTCGATTGAGGGGATACTCATAAAGGAGTATGCGTCGTACAATGATTTGGTTGCTTCAATTTCGAAACAACTCGACATAGATTTGTGCTCAAAGTCAATCAAAATTAAATACAAAGTAGATGAAAATTGCACACCAGTGAAAATACATAACGACATGGGTTACAGGGTGTATGTAGAGTTTTAAAAAGTGAACAGAGAATTCGGATGTATCCTTTGTGCATAACAACAATTGACAAAGAAGTTGTAGATGGAGGTAGTTTAATTCAAGGCGACCTTGTTCAAACTGACGAAGCAAATCAAAGGTGTAATTTTGATACAGATGATACACTTGTTATTGAGTCTGTTAATTCAGGAGAACCAATTAAGATGTTCGAACTGGACACGAATTTGATTATCTTAAAAACTAATCAAAGAGAGGTTATGGCTGGACAAGTATATAAGGATAAGCTAAACTGAAATAGGTGATGGAGCATTATGCAATATCTGAAAGATTTCAATTTCAGGTTGATAGGTCTAATGCTATCAGGTTTGAGCGTTCTTGAGATTTTTTATATATTATTGTAGAATTTTTAAATAGTATTTAGATGTATTTAGATATGTTTGGATGTATTTACATGACTTTCATTGTTGTACCTATGTATTTCGAACACATGTATTCATATGTATTTTACTGATAAAATAGATATTACATTGGCTTTCGCTGTTTGTTTTTAGATGTATTTATACATATTTAAATGTATGAAAATAATTAAAGTCTTATTCACATGTATATGTATGTATTTTATAATAATGTATATATATGTAACAGCGTATTCACATGTATATTAGTATATCATTAATCATTTATACTGATCATATATAGTGCAAAAAAATTATTTGCAGCTATACATTATTATGTATGTCAGAGGATTGTGAACGGGGGTTTAAGGCTTCTAGCATTAACAAGTCACAAACGTTCAAAGTGAGAGAGTTCAATGATAAGCATACATTTCCGTTGAAGGATAAGGTGTATGAGCAACGTCAAGCAAGTAGTAGTCTTATCGGCGGTATGATTAGGTCCAAGCTTACTAATCATAAGAGGAAATACACCCCAAAGGATATAATTGATGATGTGAAATCAGATTTTGGTGTAAATGTTAGTTACATGTGTCACACCTCCTTTTTATACACCCCAAGGGGGTATGGGAGTTTTTCCAATTAAAGTGACATTATTCGAAATGGGATTATTTTATTTATTAGAGTCGCCACTTGAAATAGTTTATTTGATGTCCCAAGTCACCGGTTTATCTTAAACCCATATCGAGGAAAATTTTATTTTTTAAAGTCTGCAAACCATAAATTCTAGATAAGGAATTCTGTTAACCCGGGAGAAGGTGTTAGGCAATCCCGGGTTCCGTGGTTCTAGCACGGTCGCTTAGTGATTATTACTTGGCTTAAATTGTTTAACTACTCATCTTTAGGGCCTCTGTGCATTTACCTTTAAACTACTTTTAATCACTTGATTGTTCATAATTAAAGAATTGAGTTGCGCGTACGTATACTCTTTTCCTTTGGCACGTCAAAAATCATGTCACGCGAACGTGTCCATAATTAATAACGCTTTGTTTATTTTTTTATTTTTTTATTTTTTTATTTTTTTAAAAAAGTTTGATTGAAGTTGCGTGAACACATACTTTGAGTTACTTTTAGAATTAAATTCGCAATTATGTTACGCGAACGCATACATAATCACAATACTAGTCTAAATCGAGCCTTAAGCAAACCACGATTATTCAATTTTTAAAAAAAAATTGGTGAGGGCCATGGATGATTTAATTTATTTATGGAACACCTCAAACCTTTTCTATAAGTGTTAGTTCTTAATCTAATCTTGAGAGGGTCATGAATTATAAATTTTGTTTGCATGGCACACCTCACTTATTTTAACAAAGGGAGTTGCGTTTTTATTTTTTAACAATTAA
>MDKI01079907.1:0-11637 GCA_005239505.1 Nicotiana paniculata | reverse complement strand
GTTCCCCCACCACAGTAGGCTTTCCAGTTCAACGGTTATAGGCGAGATCCCTTCTCCGGACTTACCGTGGTCTTGGTATGCATTTTTGGTTATAGATATTATGGGTATGTCGGGGCCCTTTTCCGACTATGTTTCATTACTTATGCTCCTTTAGAGGCTCATAGACTGGTGTCGGCTTATGTATAGTTTGGTATGCCTTGTCGGATGATTTTTTTTGTATAGTCTTTCATGGAAGCGTGGTAGCTCCTAACTTATATGGAGTTTCTTGGCAGGCTTGTTATCCCATGTTCATTCCATTATCTATCATTGTTTGGTGTTCATAATCCATATCTACCACTTATATTGATCTCGTTGACCCTTAAAGATAATAAGAAGATTAGATAAAATATACGTTGGTGCTCGACAAGTATGGCCCGAGTACTAGTCATGATCCTCCAGTTTGGGTCGTGACAAACTTGGTATCAGAGCAAGTCTGTCCTAGGGGTTGTCTATGAGCCGTGTCTAGTAGAGTCTTGATTATTGATGTGTAGCGCGCTAGATTTATAATCAGGAGACTACGTGACATCTAGGGTTGTTACCTTCTTCCTAAATCTAGATCGTGCGTAGAGTTGAGTCCTTAGTGTTGTATCTAATATTAACCTTGTTTTCGTTCAGCGATTCCTTCGACTAAGAAGAAATCGATTAGTAGAAGACTTGATATAGTTGCGGGAGAGGGTACCAGTCAGGTGCCTCAAGCCAGAGTAGGCCAAAGTGAGGCTCAGAGTGAGATGCCGTCTCATACCTCATCTACTTCGTCTCATCCAGAGGATATTAGGAGGAACCCAACACCACCAGTTCCTCCATCTAACCCTACAGAGCAGGATATGCGGAGTGTGGTGCAGTTGTTGAATAGCTTGGTAGCTTCTCAGGCTCAGAGGCAGAATACCGGTGCTGTTGATAAACCGGATAGCACGAGAGTTCATGATTTTATCAATCTAGACCCTCCAGTGTTTACCGGATCAGACCCCAAGGAGGACCCACTGACTTTTATTGACCAGGTTCATCGTACACTACGGGTTATGCATGCTACAGATACAGAGGCAGTAGAGTTGGCTTCATATCGGTTACGGGATTTAGTGGTTTTCTGGTATGATAGTTGGGAGAGATCCAGGGGTCTGAATGCCCCTCCAGTTGTGGAAGGAATTTTCTGAGGCCTTTCTTTGTCACTCTTTGCCCGTTGAGATACGACGAGCTAGAGCTGATAAGTTCTTGAACCTTAGACAAGGTAATATGAGTGTGCGAGAGTATGGCATGCAGTTTGATTCTTTAGCAAGGTATCCTCCTCATATGGTGGCCGAGATGAGTGATAGGGTGCATATGTTCGTGAACGGGTTGGGACCACATATGATAAATGAGTGCAAGACAGCCTCCTTGGTGGAGGGCATGAAAATTTCCCGTATTCAGGCTTATGCTCAGACCCTAGAGGATCGTAAGCGCCAAAAAGGCAGATAGGTAGCAGGATAGGGGCCAACATAAGAGGGCGAGGTTTGTAGGGTATTCTCATGACTTCAGAGGTAGTGTTAGGCCCCAGTTTTTGAGGAGTTCGGCGCCACCTGTAGCTAGTGCTCATCCACAGTTTCAGAGGCCTCGGTATGATCCATTTACCTATTCTGGTCCAGGTCAGAGTTCGCGGGCATCAGGCTTGCAATATCATAGGGATACTGGTCAGACGAGACTCCCAAAACCCCGTTGTGATCAGTGTGGCAAGGCCCACTTTGGACTGTACCGTCGAGGTTTTGATGCGTGCTACTCTTGCATACAGCCTGGCCATATGAAGCGAGATTGTCTAATAGAGAAGGTGGTGGTATGGCTCAGCCAACTGGATCTGTGTCTGGTTCTTCCTCATCAGTTCAACCTCCAGCACGGGGTTTTCAGCAGTCGACAGGTCGTGGTAGAGGTAGAGGTTCAGTGCCGAGTTCGAGTAGTGCTCAAAATCGAACCTGCGCTCTAGTAGGTCGACAGGATCTTGAGTCGTCTCAAGATGTTGTTACAGGTATATTGTCTGTGTTTTATTACGATGTATATGCGTTGATTGATCCGGGATCTACATTATCATATGTTACATCTTTTATGGCTAATAAGTTTGGCGTTGAACCTGAATTGATAAGTAAACCACTTGTGGTATCTACTCCTATAGGAGATTCTGTGATTTCTAGAAGGGTATATAAAGGTTGCACAGTGATGATTTGTAGTCGTCAAACCTCGGAAAATTTATTTGAATTATAAATGGTTGATTTCAACGTGATAATGGGAATGGACTGGTTGGCCTCATGCTATGCAAATATTGATTGTCGTACGAAGATTGTTAGGTTTCAATTTCCTAATGAACCCGTCATCGAATGGAAAGGGAACATTATACGCCAAAAGGTAGGTTTATGTCCTATCTTAAGGCAAGGAATATGATCTCAAAAGGGTACATTTATCATCTCGTTCGCGTTAGGGATGCGGAGACAAAGCCGCGTACTCTACAATCAATTCCCATGGTCAATGAATTTCTAGATGTTTTCCCAGATGAACTTCCAGGACTTCCACCTGAAAGGGAGATTGAGTTTAACATTGATGTATTGCCTGACACTCAACCCATATCTATTCCTCCATATAGGATGGACCCGGCAGATTTGCGCGAGTTGAAGGACTTGTTAGATAAGGGCTTCATTAGGCCTAGCACCTCACCTTGGGGTGCGTCAGTCCTGTTCGTGCGGAAGAAAGATGGGTCGTTACGGATGTGTATCGACTATCGACAGTTGAATGAGTTTACTATAAAGAACAATATCCACTTCCAAGGATTGACGACCTGTTTGACCAACTCCAGGGTGCCAAGTATTTTTCCAAGATTGACTTACGTTCAGGGTATCATCAGGTGAGGGTTAAGGAGAAGGATATTCCAAAGACGGCATTCCGAACAAGATATGGGCACTTTGAGTTCTTGGTGATGTCATTTGGGCTAACAAATTCCCCAGCAGCTTTTATGGATCTCATGAATATTGTATTCAGTCCCTATCTTGATGTGTTCGTGATCATATTCATTGATGACGTTTCGGTGTATTCTCATTCGGAGGCGGAACATGTGGGCCACTTGCGGATAGTATTACAGACGCTTCAAGATCGTAAGTTATATGCTAATCTCTCCAAATGTGAATTTTGGCTGAACTCAGTAGTATTCTTTGGCCATGTGATATCTGACGAGGGTATTAGTGTCGACACTCAAAAGATCGATGCAGTAAAGAATTGGCCGAGACCTACAGCACCATCAAAAGTCCGCAGCTTCCTGGGTCTAGCAGGATATTATAGGCGATTTGTAGAAGGGTTTTCCTCTATATCATCACCATTGAATAGGTTAACACAGAAAGCTACTAAGTTCCAGTGGTCTGACGCTTGTGAACGAAGTTTTCAGGAGTTAAAGAATCGATTGACATCTGCGCCAGTGCTCACTCTCCCAGAAGGAACAAAAGGTTATGTGGTATATTGTGATGCCTCAGGTATAGGTTTGGGGTGCGTATGATGCAACACGCAAAGGTGATTGCTTATGCATCAAGACAATTGAAGAAGCATGAAAAGAATTACCCGACCCATGATTTGGAATTGGCTGCAGCAATATATTCTTTGAAGATATGGCGGCACTACTTATACGGCGTCCATGTTGACATCTACACAGATCACAAGATCTTACAATACATCTTCAAGCAGAAGGAGTTGAATTTGAGGCAGCGTAGGTGGCTTGAATTACTGAAATATTACGATGTCGAAATATTGTACCTTCCCGGTAAAGCCAATGTTGTGGCAGGCGCTCTCAGTCGTAAGTCAATGGGAAGCTTAGTACACCTTGAGGCAAGTAGACAGGGGTTGACTAATGAGCTTCATCAGCTAGCGAATATGAGAATTATATTGTTAGACTCTGATGAAGGAGGGGTTACCGTACAGAATACATCAGAATCATCTTTGGTAGCCGAGGTAAAAGCACGGCAATATGAAGATCCTACCTTAGTACGATTGACAGAGAGCATTCAACAGTTTAAAATTACAGCTTTTGAGATCGGAGCAGATGGGGCACTGAGATACCAGGGACAGTTATGTGTGCCTGATGTGGTAGGGTTGAGAGAGAAGATTATGATTGAGATTCATCAATCCCGATATTCCATCCATCCCGGCTCAACAAAGATGTATCATGATGTTAAGGAGCAATATTGGTGGGATAACCTGAAGAAGTCTATTGCAGAATTTGTAGCCTAGTGTCCTAATTGTCAACAAGTAAAAATCGAACATCAGAAAACCAGTGGATTGCTTCAGAATATAGAGATTCCGACCTGGAAATGGGAGGTGATTAATATGGACTTCATTATTGGATTTCCTCGCTCTTATCATAAGTTTGACTCCATATGGGTGATAGTTGATCGACTTACAAAATGTTCCCATTGTCTGCCAGTTAAGACAACTTATACAGCTGAAGATTATGCAAAGTTGTATATCAAGGAGATTGTTAGGCTTCATGGTGTACCGATATATATTATATCAGACTGAGGAGCGCAATTTGCGGCTAACGTTTGGAGGTCTTTTCAGAAGGGTTTAGGCCCACAAATGAATCTCAGCACTGCATTCCATCCACAGACTTATGGACAAGCTGAACGTACCATTCAAAGACTTGAAGATATGATATGAGCATGTGTTCTGGATTTCAAGGGGAATTGGGATGACCATCTTCCACTTATAGAATTTGCCTACAATAATAGCTATTATTCCAGTATTAAAATGGCCCTGTACGAGGCACTATATGGGAGGATATATAGATCACCACTTGGATGGTTCGAAGTCGGTGAAACAGAACTATATGGGCCAGATTTGATTCCCCAAGCCATTGAGAAGGTGAAACTGATACAAGAGGGCTAAGGATGGCATGAAGCAGGCAAAAGTCTTATTCTGATGTCCGACGTCGTGATTTGGAGTTCGAGGTTGGTGATTGGGTTTTCCTGAGGATCTCGCCGATGAAGGGTGTTATGCGTTTTGGGATGAAGGGTAAGCTGATTCCACGGTATATCGTTCCGTACAAAATTCTTCGATGAATTGGACAGGTTGCTATGAGTTAGAATTGCCATCCGAATTGGAATTTGTCCACCCGGAATTCCATGTATCTATGTTAAGGAAATGAATTGGAAACCCTTCTCGAGTTGTCCCTATCAAAGATGTACAAGTTACAGAGGATCTATCATATGAAGCAGTGCCAGTAGCTATATTAGATCGACAAGTCCGCAAGCTAAGAACAAAGGATGTAGCTTCCGTCAAAGTATTGTGGAGGAACAAGAACAGGGAAGAAATTACTTGAGAAGCAGAAGAGAAGATGAAGTCTAAATACCCTTACTTGTTCCAGATTCAAGATAACAAGGATGCCGAGGGGATGCAAGGCGCATTAGAAGGTGAAACAACTCTATGAGGTAAGCAATAGCTTGAGAGTACTCTTCCTTAATACACAATGGTGATATGCAGATGGTGTACATATCCATAATGCTTTGCGTAGCCTTGAATGGCAATACGTTGAGTTTAACTACTTGTAAGTTTGTCTAATATCCATTTTATAGGGGGAAAATGGGCTAGAAATTTCCGTTGGAATCCATGATGATTTAGGCTCCCCCTAAACACTTACATTCGAGGACGAATGATCCTAAGGGGACAACCCATATTCACGTACGTTGGCTCATGTCATAAGTTAATTGACGTAAACACGAGAAGAGATTATCTTTGAGATGATAATAAGTTAATCCTATTGATCTTAAATGATACAAGAGTGTATAAGAGTGATTAACACGTATTAGAAGTTAAACGAATCAAGGATGTTGTAACTCGTATTTTTGGGTAAACCTAGGTGTGATTGATATTCTCAAGAACTCTTGTTTTAATATATTTAAATCATATAATATCTGTATCATAGTCTTGAAGTCAAACGAGTTATGAAACAAAAGTCGACAAGAGTTGTCGCAACTTAGGTTCATAGTTTTATTTAAACTTTAGGTAAAATGTTATTAAGATTTTCTCCCAATCTACTTGCAGTTGAAGGATAATCTGCCCACCAAATTGAATATATATGAGTCTAGTTTCCAACGCATTAAACTTCTTATCAATACGACATCGGAATAGAGAGATATAGACATTTACGCGAGACTGCACAAGCTTCTAGGTGACAAGTATGTGGGTCACCTACTTGGTTAAATGATAGACCAAAAAGAGGCAATATCGGGTCATCCAAAGATCCCATTAAAAGGATTATCTCCTGAAGTATATCCCTCATTATATTTCACAAATAACCAGACCTAAACCCCTGCAAACTTCCTCCCAAAAGTTATCCACAAACCCTAATTGATTTTCCCTCTCTTTCAAGTTCAAATTGGGGGTAAACCCTAGAGTTTGAAGAACCAAGACAAGGGCTGAGTTATCCAGAAAGTAAGTTGAGTTTACTGATATATTTCATCCATTTTTTGGTGCTGTAAATTCATGGTAATTCGTTTTATACTTTTAAGAACTCACGGGACGGTGATCGGAAGTTGTGAGTTCAAGTTATTCACTTGTAGCGGACTGTTTTGCGGACTGTTTTGTGTTGCTGTTGGGCTGCGTGTTTTACTACTGAATTGTGGAGTTTTGGAGGAGGAAGAGTGTGGATAAACAACATATAGATGCAGGGTTGTGGTATGTTTGTTCGTCGTAACATTTCCGGGTCTTTTGACACGACTACGGTGGTCGTCTTATGTATGAAGTTATTAGGTTATGTGTGGACTACTTTTGGAGGCTCAATTTGATTATTATTGATGTTGTTTGGTGATTTTTTTGAATTGTGTGAAGTCATATATATAAGGGAGGTGCTGTCTGTTTCATCGTAAAATAGGTTGTGGTCGATACACAATAGTTATGACGCTTAAATGATAACGATAGTGTCGTTTCTCTTATTGTAGACTAAGGAGTCGTGACAATTGCATAGCTTGAGATTGGGTAAGTATATACAAGGTATGTGAGGCTATCCCTTTACTTCTTTTGCACGAATCTGATTGTACATACTTCAATGAACGAGCTTCCAAAGATACTCTACTCTTAGAAGCTAGCAGTACTTGCATTGTTTCCCTTCTTATGGAACAATTGATGTTGAGGTTGCTCCTCTTATTCTTATGTTATCAATGTTGTTGGTACTTCCTGATTCTTATAATATTCTTGATGAAGAGTTAATCCTAATAATGTGTACGGAGAATATCGACCTTACGTCACTCCGAAATATTTAGAACATGATTCCAATGAGTCCTACATGCATTATATATATGTATCTATTTTACTCTACCGAGCCACACTATAGTCGGCCGGGTATGGAACCTATTGTGCAACCAATGATCATTTGGGTTTACCGAGTCCTCTTTGAGGCCGGGTATGATATGATGATGATGATGCCCACAGAGGCGGATGTTGATACGATAATGATGATGCCCACAGAGGCGGATGTTTTTAAAAGATTATGTGTATATATGTATCATGCATTTCATGTTACTGTCTCTTAGAAGCACTGAGATGTTACAGGTTGTATCTTCTCTACCTCTCTTTACATTATTGTTCATATTTATATTGACCTGCCTTACATACTCAATACATTATTCATAGTGACGTCCTTTTTATTTGTGGACGCTGCATGTCGTGCTGCAGGTCCTGATAGACAGGTAGACGCAGTTCCCCCACCACAGTAGGCTTTCCAGTTCAACGGTTATAGGCGAGATCCCTTCTCTGGACTTGCCGTGGTCTTGGTATGCAATTTTGGTTATAGATATTATGGGTATGTTGGGGCCCTATTCCGACTATGTTGCATTACTTATGCTCCTTTAGAGGTTCATAGACAGGTGTCGGCTTATGTATAGTTTGGTATGCCTTTTTAGATGATTTTTGTTGTATAGTCTTTCATGGAAGCGTGGTAGCTCCTAAATTATATGTAGTTTCTTGGAAGTCTTGTTATCCCATGTTATCCATGTTCATTCCATTATCTATCATTGTTTGGGGTTCATAATCCATATCTACCACTTATATTGATCTCGTCGGTCCTTAAAAATAATAAGAAGATTAGATAAAATGTACGTTGGTGCTCGGCGAGTATGGCCCGGGTACTAGTCATGATCCTCCAGTTTGGGTCGTGACATTTGACGGTCGAAAATTAGCCTTTTTCTAGTAGTGTGCGATCCAATATGGGTTATTGTGGACCATTTGAATAAGTCTGCACACTTCATTCCGGGGATAATTTCCTATTCTTTGGAGCGGTTGACTCAGATTTACATTCGGGAGATTATCCACTTGCATGGCGTGCCCATTTCCATCATTTCTGACTGAGGCGCACAGTTCACATCACATTTTTGGAGATCCTTGCAATGTGAGTTGGGCACGTGGGACGGGTTAAGTATCGCGTTTCTTCCTCAGATGGACAGACAGTTTGAGCGCACTATTCAGATCTTGGGGGACATGTTACGTTTCCGTGTTATTGATTTGGGAGGTTCATGAGATCAGTTTCCACCGCTCGCAGAGTTTGCCTCCAACAACAATTATTAGTCGAGCATCCAAATGGCTCTATACGAGACTATCTGCTCCAAATGATCTTAAATTTGAAGCAAATCCTACACATACCAACACGAACGATCCCCAATCACCATTTAGACAAATAACACTAAATCAAGAAGACCCCCTTGATCTTATTCAACATTTTCTAAGGATCTACAATTAAGTTTTGAGATTTTTTCTAAACAAATTACTAAACCAGTATTTAAATTAAAAGTTTAAACATAAATAATTAAACTCAAATGATTCTAACAGTAATTAATTATTAACTTTGAATTATAATTTGTAACCTTAAACAGGAATTTTAAGCTTGCAAAATTGAAGAATTATAGTGTTGTTGGTGAAGAAGAAGAGACGGAGAAGGAGTTGAAGGAGCAAAGAGGCGGAATCCATTTATTAAATAATGTTAATTAAGGGGATAATCACATATTCATCTAAGACCAGTACCATGAAGGACACGACTCACAATTTGTTGTGGTCCAGTTGACGGGTATAAAGTAAACCGGCAGCCACTCCTCTAATATGAAAATAATTACTTATTATTCGCATATCAGGCTTTGAAGAGATTCTTTTTTTTTGCTTGAATGATGAAATATTATTAATACTTAACTAGTAACATTACATAGGAGTGATGTATCGTTAGGGATGATCCATGTCCATTCCGCACTCAATAATGAGTGGAAACGCTCGTTGGAAAAATAGTACCCAACAAGAGCCGGGATCGATTTCCACAGGGAGTTGGGTGTCAAGGTATACACTTGATGAGAGAAAGTGAAATAACTAAATTGCGCTTCCAAACAAGGGATTTTGTTTTCTACTTCAAAATTAACACTAACAATTATAAACTAATGACAAGAAACTAGAATGTGAGTGATTATTTTTGTTGTTTTTACCAAATGGTTAAAAGGCCTAGGGATGTGACCTTCACCTAGGTGTTCGCCTAATAGGTTAAGTACGTTAACACTTGTTTAACTGATCAGGGTGAACTATAGCTCTCAACTCTAAGTTATGCTCTCAATACCTCTTGAGCCCAAATGGGTATCAAGCTAAATAGTTGATATGAGCTGTAACGATCTGACCAATCGTTTTGGACTCTAGCAGTGTTTAACCAAAGAATTAGATACTTTGACTAAAGATTATTTTTTAAAATGAATACGGGTTACTGATAATCAAGGTAATGGAGAAAAATAAATAATAGACAATATTGCAGAAATATAGAAAATCGAAGTTAATTGTATTCGAGAATTAGATGCCTTTACAAGCTGTATTCCCCTCCCTTGTATAGGAGATTCTTATAACATACGACTCTTGCTATGGTTACTCATTAATGGCTAATTATGACATTAATGAGGTGTTACAAATCATAACGATAATTGGGGTTCAGTTACATAACATTCGAGTAATCAATTGTGGGTCCTTGAATCTGCCCGTAGCTTTGTCTAGATTCATTCTGACCGTGCCTCTCTCCCGTTTTGATCAAGTTGAGTTTCCCGTGGATGATAAGTTCGTGGGTTTACTGAACCGTGCTTCTTTTTACCGTACCACTTCAAAGAATCACATCCAGCTGTCGCATTTTCCTGTGTCCACGTGACTGGCTGAGTTGTCAAAAACTGGCTTACGTGTGAAACTCTTTTTTACCAATACAGATAGTCCCCCCACTTACCATATATTTAACGATTAATATTTGGTAAGTGGATATTCATTTATGGCGGGAATATTTTGCCGCCGCTTTTCCTTGAATCATTGTATCCTTCTCTGCACCATAGGCGTCGTTTGTCACTTCCATTTAATGCTCATACCACGTGTCCTTTTTGGATTGGTTCTGCATTTACTCGGCACCTTTTAGGGCTTTTTGCGGCTGTGCCAGTCCCGAAGTGACATCTTCAATTATGACTTTTCATCATTATTTTCCTTTTTCTTCATGTTTGACGGTTGTCTTCAAGTATAAATACATGTTTTCTTTTCTTTGCTTCCACGAAACACTTTTCTAACTTTGTCTTTTGTAAAGAAATTTCTTCTTTGCCTTTGTAAACATGTCTTCTTCAAACCAACCTCAAAGAGTAATAGCTATTGAAAGTTTAACGCCATCTTATGCTCCGACTAGGAGTCGGAGGGGTGGTAGACTTATAAGTCTAGGATACACTCCTTCGAGGAGCTCCTCTTCTACTCCGATAGTTCCTCCTCCTTCCACTAGATCTCCGTTTTTCTGAGGTTTAGGGTTTCTCGGTCTTTGTCTAGAGGTAGAGGCGAACACCTTCGTGAACCTGGAGTCGATGAAATTGTCCCTGCTTAGTTTGTTTTTGCTAGGGATAGTCAAGTTCTTGTAGATAGATCTTCTTCTCTTGATAGTGTCGAAAGATATCCAACCCTTATAACTGAGGGTCAGATTTCCCTTGTTCGTAGGGAGTGCTTTTGGAGGTCTGACTTTCCTGTCTATATTCTGAATAGTAATCAAAGAATAACGTCTTACAAGACGAGATATTCTTTTGTTTATATGTAGCCTTTCACTTTAGGGTTTATACCCCCCCTTTGATCCAGTTATAATTGAATTTTTCCATTTTTTCAATATCTGCTTAGGACAAGTTGGCCCGCTTGTGTGGCGAGTTGTCGCATGTCTTAGGAGTTTGGCTTCTTTAACATCGGTTTATTTTACCTTCAACCATATTATTCACCTCTACTCTCCTACCTTATTTCGTGAAGGGGTTTTTACTCTGACTGCTAGAAGCAAAAGAGTGCTGGTAACCCCTGAAGATGATAAGGATATGGGTTGGTACCTCCGGTATGTTGCTGTACCCACTGTTGGTTTAGTGGGTGAAGAAAATCTTCCCTTCCCTGAGAAGTGAAATCGCGCACGTGAGTATGCTTTAGCTCACATTTAATTTTTCTTGTTTTGACTTGAGATGTTTTATTAACACCGTGTCTATTTTTTCTTTTCTCAGCAATCATGAATACTGTTGAGAATGTCTCCGGTATTCGTGTGATGTGTGGCTAGAATTCGTGATTTTAAGCATTATTTACCTCGCATTTTATGTACTT
>ML307423.1:0-45941 GCA_005239505.1 Nicotiana paniculata | reverse complement strand
AAGTATGGGGTAATAACATTGTTGTGAAGGTGGAGTTTGGCTTAATATAAGTTTGAGGTTGAACATTAAAGTTTACATATTAAAGTGCTTAGGGAGGTGTAGTCACTCTTATATCCAAATGTATCCTACCCATCCCGCAACCTAAAAAGTCCTACTTGATCCTAGACTGAATGCGCTCGATTAGTAGAGTAGTACACTACGGGCAAGCCTATGGTGCATCTTTTGTGGCATATGAATATTATTTCTGAGAGCGAGTGAATTCTTTCTATCTTGAGTTCCTAAGTGTTCTTAAATTTTATTGTGTGTGGAACTAGCTCTTTGATTTGGTGAGGGCACATGATTCATGAAGGAAAGGTAATGTTGTTGACCTCTAAGTTAGAGTAGTGAGTGGATTGTGAATAAAGCATGGTATATGTGAGTCGACTATTGAGGCGAGGATGTCACACCTTTGTGCGTGAACTGTTTTAAATATTCTTGGTATAACGTGTTAAGGGATTTGCTTAATAAGTTGTGTACATGAGTTTAGTTTAATCGCTCGAGGACGAGCAAAAGTTTAAGTGTGGGGTGTTGATGTGTGGCTAGAATTCATGGTTTAACACGTTATATGCCTTACATTTTATGAGCGTTAATGATAAAAATACACTTTTTATGTGCATAATGGAGTCTATTTCATGTGTAGGTGAATTGGAGATGGAAGCCGAGCTAAATGGATGCAAAAACGTCGAGAATACGCTCAAGAGAGTGCACCGGGCTATAGCCGGGCGTTTGAGCCTTAAGGCTAAGCCTAGCCTGGCTTTATCCAGGCGCCAGAGCCTTAAGTCCAGGCCTAGCCTGGCGTTATCCAGGCGCCAGAGCCCAAACGCCAGGCCTGGCCAGGTGTTATCCAGGCGTTTGGCCTGTAACGCCTGGCCCCTGATCCGGTCAAATCCGAGTTTTTGAAGATTTTAAGTGTTTCCCGATTTGAATAGAAGTCTCCTACATGTTTAGGGTTTATCCCAAACATATAAATAGACCCATAAACACAACTTGAAAAAGAGGAAGCGATTGAAGTGAAGAAAAACCTGTGGATTACTACTCAGTGAAGCAAACATTGATTTTTATAGATTTTATTTATTATTCTGTAATTCAATTATGCAAGTTATTTTAGAATTGATTCCTATGAATATGAGTAGCTAATTTTCTTAATCTAGGATTTTGGTGGAATCCGTTGGGGGATAAACTTATGGTGATATTAATATAGTTTGGTTGATTGTTCATATCTATTTGTTCAACTACGTTTTTGTTGTAGTTAATTGAATGACCATCAATTAGCGGTGCCTATTTAGTATGTATANCCTTTATCATAATTGTTTACAACACATTGTTAGTAATTGTTAGTTATTATTATTGTTAGTAGAATTAGTAAAACATCACCAATTTATATTCAAAAAGTCTTGAGAGAATTGATTGAGTAAAATTTGCGTATTCTAAAGACTTGATTGATACGTTAATTCCCTGTGGGATCGACTCTGGGCGTAATACCCCGGATTATATTTGCAACGTCCGTTTAGTCTTTTATTAGACATAGTTGAGCGTGATCACTGCGTGCTGCTCCCCATAAACTGTTTTCACCTCATATTTTTTTGGAAACTTCATCATCTGGTGAAGATTCGATGGTACCGCCCTCATGTTGTGGATATATGGCCTTCCGAACAATGCATTGTACCTCATATCACCTTCGATGGCATGAAATTTTGTGTCCTGGATGGTCCCGGACACATTCATGGGCAGGATGATCTCTCCCTTCGTTGTTTCGCTAGCCATGTTGAAGCCGTTTAAGACTCGAGATGCTGGTACAGTTTGATCTAGCAGCCTGAGCTGCTCTACGACCCTCGACCTGATTATATTGGCCAAGCTACCTGGATCCACAAGAACACGTTTAACTTGAATTTTATTTAGTAGAATAGAAATTACCAGGGCGTCGTTTTGGTGTTGAGAGAGGCCTTCTGTTTCTTCATCGTTGAATGTAAGTGTGCCTTCGGGCATATAATCTCGGGTTCATTTCTCTATTGTAATCGACACTTTGGGTCATTTGAAAACAGGTCCCTGTGGATGTTGACTCCACCAATGATTATGTGGATGATATGTTGGGGTTCTTCCTGATCATTCTTTCTATTGGCGTCTCTTCCTCTGAAGTGATTTTGGCCCTGTCACTCAAGAATTATCGAAGGTGACCTTCGTTGAACAGCCGAGCTACCTCTTCTCTCAATTGTCTACAATCTTCGGGCCTGTGGCCATGTGTATCGTGATATTTACATATCAAGTTAGGAATCCTTTGAGAAGGGCCAGTCTATATAGTCCTGGGCCACCTGGTATCTTTAATCCTTCCAATGACCGAAACGATAGCTGAGGCAATGACGCTGAAGTTATATTCTGATAATCGAGGTGCTTTTGCGGCATCTGTGTACTTGTAAAATCCATTCTTACTCATGAGTCCCCGAGAATTTTGCACCCGATCGCTACTTCGATCATTTCAGGGGGGGGGGGGTTGCCTCCCGAACTGCTGCTTCTTCGATTCAAGACATATGGATGGTACCTTTCTCTATTTGGCCTCGGTTCTCTGTCTTTGTCCCTCGAAGCCTTTACTGCTAACCTATTTGGGTGAACTGACCCCTAGGAGGCTCCCAACTGGTCGTCCTCGACCCTAGTCTTCGATTGGTAGCGATTATGTACATCCGACCATGTCACAACTGGATACTCGATCAGATTCTGCTTTAATTGTCGAGACGCAATCGAACTCTTTTCATTCAAACCATGCATAAAAGCTTGTACTACCCAGTCATCCAAGACCGGTGGTAATTCCATTCGCCCATCTAAAACTTGGACACGAACTCCCTCAACATCTCGTCGTTCCTTTATTTTATCTTGAAGAAGTCTGATTTCCTCGTTGCCACATTTATGGCTGCGACATGTGATTTCACAAAGGCATCTGCTAACATAGAAAACAAATCAATAGAGTTAGGAGGCAAGTTATGATACCAAATCATAGCTCCTTTCGACAACGTTTCCCCAAACTTTTTTAACAATATTGATTCAATCTCATCGTTATTCAAATCATTTCCTTTGATCCCGTAAGTGTATGAAGTAATATGCTCGTTAGGGTCGGTTGTCCCGTTATATTTGGGTATATCGGGCATGCAAAAATTCTTAAGAATGGGCATCGGAGCCGCGCTTTGAGGGAATGGTTTTTGTATGAACTTTTTGGCATCTAAACCCTTCAAGACTGGAGGTGCCCACGTTATCTGGTCAACACGGGAGTTATAAGTTTCGACCTTTTTGTCGTTGTCTTCAATCTTCTTTTCCCCGAACTCGATCCTCTTGGTGAGCTCTTCGAGCCTTCTCATAATGGTGGGATCATTCCCCGAGCCATTTTCGTTCGACCTCTCTAGCGCCGGTTCAACACGCCGAGTGTTTTCTGGTTCAGCTATACTCAGAGTTTTATTCTGACTCTGAAGTTGAGCGATGGCGATATGCTGAGCTTGCAACATTTCGAATATTACTTGGAGGCTGACTCCCCAATATCCTATACCTGGTGTTGCTTGGCCCCCAGATCGGGCTTCTCTACATACACTTCCGCTGGGGTCTGCACCTAAATCTGCATCTAAAGCAATGTGCGAACTAACGTCAACTGGATCCACATTTGGCACTTCCCCATGGTTTATCGGTGGTACACCGACCCCTAAATTGTTGTTTTCCCCATGAAATCAAGACCTTCGCTGTCATGAACAGGTGCATTTTGCGAGTTTGACATTTTTAATCCTGAGAATCAGAAAATCTTGACAAGAAAAAGTGTAAAAATATCGTGTGTAATGATAATCAGTAATGAAATAATCACTATTATCTTTAGCCCCATGGTGGGCGCCAAACTGTATGTTTACCTAAAAAATACGAGTAACAATTAAACTTGATTTGTGGTTTTAAATATATGTGATTTAGTTCAATACCAATTAATAATCGAGAAGTATAAAGTATAAATGAAGGAAATAAGTGAATCAAACCAGTGTTACTTAAACATATCGACCTCGATCTTAGTGACCTCGAGATGAACCAAGAACAATAAAGTAAGAACAATAAAAGATAAAGGACAATTTTGATGGACAATGAACAAAAAGTAGAGAGTATGTTCTTTGCCAATGATTGGATGATCTTTTACAAATGATTGAGGTCCTCTTTATATAATAGGGGAACCCTAAATAAGGTACATTTCCATTCACAATAAGGAATCTTATTGGGACAGCTGTCTAACTGCCTAGTACAGAATCGTACAATTCTATTCCGGAATTTGCGCCATGATTTTGGGACGTTGCAGGAATCTCGCTCATTCTGTTAGAAATTCATAACGACATTATTTTGGGATCGAGCATACTCGGCTTCGGTATTCATCATACTTCGATCCTCGGGCATTGCATCCTATCTTCGAGCTTAAGTCTGGTCCATCGGGCTCGAACTCGACCTTGCCTGAACTCGGGCTTAAGACGACCCCTCGAGCCTATAGATCAAAGGCATATGATTTTGACCGTATACAATATTGTCGAGAAAAAACATATCTACTTAGCCCACAAGCTACAACTTCAATTTTGTTATCCTTCTCTCCAACCCTACCTTTTCTCTTGATTGTATGAAACGGAAGAGCAAGAATGAAATTACTATGACTTGTCCTATATATAATCCATGATTAAGTTTGTTTCATTATTTAATATCGATAAATAGAGAACTTTCCTCATATGCTTGGAATTACTATAGTCGCTCTCGTCTTCAATAAGAATCATTCTATATAATGCATGAGTGCTTATTTTCGCAAAAAATTCAAGGTTCACAAAACTTAAATGTACAATTTGGATAGTGATAATCATTAAAAATAATCTCCAAACTAAGGTTCACATAAGTGAAATGCATATAATTTGGACCGTGATAGTCATTCTATTGACGCTGAAATTTTAGCAGATCAAAATAATATTAGGAGTCTATTAATACATGGATGTAAATAAGGCTACATATGTCCTTCAAGAGGATCTCAACAATTCCATAACTCTCGGAATATGCACAAAGAGATCAAATATATGATATCTGAAATTCCATAAAACTCTTGGAATATTCACAAAGAGATCAAAGACATCAAATATTGTCTTTCTCAAAGCCGCTGAAGTGATCAACAAATGTTCTTCCATTTCATGGAGATCAAATACATCCTAACGAAGTTTGCATCATCATGTGTTCGAGAAATACGCCGCTAAGGCCCTCGAATTATGGATAATAAATCAGAGAAGAAAACCAAGGGTAAACAGAGTTGTAACCCGCAAGGTTTATCAATAAAATTCTTTTTTTCTTTATAGTCATTTGTAATTGCAGTTTTATTTTCCTACAAAAATTCGTTGCAAACAAATTGGCACGCCCAGTAGGAACAGTTCTGCCCTTCAATTCTTCCTGCAAATCGAAAACTACAAGTTTAAAGATTATTTGTTATTATGGTTGGGTACTTCAAGTCTCGTCTTCAAGTTTCAGCAAGCCCACTCCTCGACAAACCTTGAAGCATGGGGGCATTTGTAGACACTAAAATTTTAGCAGATCAAGATAAATCCTAAATTCAAGACGACTCTTGAAATATTAGGAGTCTATTAGGGTTACTTGGTGGCTACTCCACCCAAGCGCTAATTCATGCCTATAAATAAGGCTACATATGTCCTTCAAAGAGGATCTCAACAATTCCATAACTCTCGGAATATGCACAAAGAGATCAAATATATGATATCTGAAATTCCATAAAACTCTTGGAATATTCACAAAGAGATCAAAGACATCAAATATTGTCTTTCTCAAAGCCGCCGAAGTGATCAACAAATGTTCTTCCTTTTCATGGAAATCAAATGCATCCTAATGAAGTTCGCAATCATCCTATGTTCGCGAATACGCCGCCAAAGCCCTTGAATTATGGATAATAAATCGGAGGAAAAAATCAAGAGATAAACAGAGTTGTAACCCGCATTGTTTATCAATAAAATTCTTTTTTCTTATAGTTGTTTGTAATTGCAGTTTTATTTTCCTACGAAAATTCGTTACAAACACATTCATAGAAGCATATTTCCATGTACATTGCCAACCCATGGAATATGAGGGGATTCCTATAGTTGAAGGTTCTTTATATTAGAATAAGAAGATTTAAAAATAACAAGTTGCTTCTATAATCTTTACGCTAATAACTACGCAGGTATATAGGTTAGTGTATTGTCACCAGCATCACTATACATATTGAGTGAAAATGCTATGCTCAATATGTTGTTCGAAGTCAATTATCAATTTTTTCTTGCTTGAAATGGACAAAATCACAAGAAGCAATTAAAACCCTTTGCTCATGGAGGAAGTGAATATCAACACTAGGGTAACAACAAGAGTTTTCAATGTTTCGAGAAAAGATAAGAGTGAAGAGAGGGTGATTAAAGAGAAAATCAACGAATCACAAAAAGATGTTAACAATTACAAACAATTGAAGAAACATTATATTCACATGAATGAATCTCTCTACAAAATGGAGAAAACAAGATATCAATCAACATCACTCCATCCCCACTCCAAATCCAACCCAAAAAAGATGAAAAATATATATGATTGCAAGAAGTCATATAGCGTCACCCAATTCCTGCACACTATTCAGTTAAGAAATTAGAAAACTTTGAATTCCTTTTTCTCAAGAACACATCTAAGAAATTCCTTCTTCTTAATTAGCAAAGGGGCACCTCACCAAACATATTAATCTGTGTAGACAGCTTGAAAGGAAACATAGGAAATTCACTTAAATCTTGAATAAATCCCTCCATTCCAAAACCACTCAAAAAACCATTTGATGAATTCTCAACACTTCCATATGATATACCATCACTTTCTTCCTCTTTCAGCCTATAATTAGTATCTTGCAATATGTTCATATGTTGATGATGATGGTTTTGTGGTGACAATTCGATGTTCTTCCTTTGGTTTCTCATGTCTTTTTTCGTCTTTCTTCCTTTGACTTGTGCAGCATTCTTCCCCGTGAGCCTTTGCACAAGCTCGCGAAAATTCTCTACATCTGTTTTGATGATCTCTGGTGCTATTATATGAATTATTCGTATTTTTGGCTTCATTTTGGTTATTGTATGTGAATCTTTATGCAACATGTGTTTAGAACAACTTGGAGTTGGGCTAATGGTTTCACTTGTGATTTGCTTCATCTTTCTCCCTTTTAAGCAACAAAAGTTTAATTTGGAATTCAGATCAGAGGAAGAAATAAAGAAAGAAAGGATGTTGGTAATGTTGGAGGAACAGTGAGAAGGTATTTAAATAGGAGCAGTACTTGAGGGTTGAAATTAGTTTGGAAAATAATTAAAAGATCCAAGTTTTGCCTTTTGGAAGCAAGAATTGGACGGGATTCTCTCATTTAAGAGGCTAAAATAATGTACCAAAGTACCAAATAATTTAATAATCCATGTTTTATGTGTAGAATTGGGTTTCTCTTAGTTCAGTTTTTTTTAATTTACCAACCTTTTCTTCTCCTCCCAGTAATACAGTACTTTGTATTATTTATTTTCATTAATACACCATCAAAGGCAAACTTCAAGAGCACCGACCGCCTGCTGCTTTTGATAGTGATCTATTGTTGGAGGATTTTACCATCTTCTTATCGACTTCTTGTACCTCGTTTTATAATTTTCTTACCACGTCGTTACAAATTTTTAATATGTTACAAACTAATGTTTATCATACAAACTTATCTATACTTACCTTATTAATGATTTAATTTTGTAAATATATCTTAGTATGTTGACAGTGCTATTGGTTAGGATATACTAATGCTATTGGTAAATAAAAAAGGAATCACGTTCAAAGCTTACGGTACCATAAATAGGAAACAACTGAAAAAAAATCATTTTTAACATCTGTACAACGACTTTGTTAGCTGCTACGTTTATTGTTGGCAACAATGGATAAAATATCTGAAATATAGGATTTTTTTTACGTTCTTGTAGGTAGTAATTAAATTAATTTATTGGCACACTGATTTATAATATCAGTTCCACGTCTTCTGAATTCATTTCACTTTCCAAAATTAGCAACTTGTAGCATAGCTGTCAGCCGAGTATTAGGGTTTAGCACTCAAGCTATTGGTTGGAAATTGCTTTATTTAACTAATTGACTTTTTAATTTGTTCTAAGTTTGTAAAGAAAAATATTATGGATTTGGGAACTATTGACTTTATGCTATAATATTCTCTAAAACTCCTAGTGCCAAAAATTAAATCCCAAATTTCCTTGTTAACACATTATTGTCCACACATTATGCTGTTGTGGAACCCCTTGATCCCTAAAGTCTTACATTAAAGATTTACAACTGGATAATTTATATATCATCTTTAATTGCATCGATGAATACTATATATCAAATTCTTTCAAGGAAAATGATGGATGCTTAAACACTAATTTCACCATTTTTCAACCTAGTATTACTTCTTTTTGCCCCAGAATTACATACTTGATGGAACTTAGGACCAATCCAACTTAATTAATTACAGTTTTACCTTTTTTGTTTAATTTTCCCTTGTAAAATTATTCAATTTAGTTGAAATCCTAGAAGTTAGAATACCTACCTACTGTTGGAATAATACCAACATTGTTGACAAATCATAATTGAGTTTTGTAGATTCTCTTTTTAAATTAAATTGGAGCGAACAATTAACTATTTTTCTTTCTTTATTTTCCCCATTTATGTAGCTGGAGAAGACGGATCAATATAATCAATATTTTACATGACTAGCTAGGAAGTGGGAGACAAGAGCTGCTCCTGCACGGATAAGGCATTTGATATTGTATTATGTATACCGCACCAATAACAACAATAAATTCAGTATAATCGTACAAGCGGAGTTTGAAACGGATAAATAATATACATACCTTACCCGTATAGTGAATGTAGAGAGGTTATTTCTAATAGACCCTCTGCATGAGGAAAAATGAGAATAGAGCAGTTGCAACAAACAATAACGGTGTCAATTGGTTGTTTGGCTATTTACAAACTTGTTTTTAGTTTTATAACCCGACCTCTTTTTTTACACACGAGAGATTTACTTATACACGTAAGAGATCTGTCTTTGACACATAAGAGATCTAAAAAGATTATTTTTTTTAAATTCAAAATTGTAAAGGGGCATGATGTACAAATAACACCTAAAAACACTGCAAATGTCCGGAAACACATTCAACTACCTACTGATGTACAACCTTAATCTTCGACCTCGACACCTTCCTATTAAGGGTTATGTCCTCGGTCAGTTGAAGCAAAGCCATATCTTGCATAATCATCTCTCCCCAATACTTCTTTAGCCTACCTCCACCTTTCCTAAGACCCACCAAAATCAACCTCTCACACCTCCTTGTTGGAGCATTTGTGCTTCTCTTCTTCACATGCCCAAACTATCTAAGTCTCGCTTTCTGCAATTTTATCCTCCATTAGGGCCACTCCTACCTTGGCCCAAATATCCACTTTGCTAATATTAGTAATCACGATATGCCTGCACATCTATTTTAACATCCTTATTTCTGCTACTTTTATTTTCTGGACAAGATAATATTTCATACCGTATACTGATAAGCAATATTTCATCATGATCAGATCTAAGAAGTGCTTTGCACCTCCAAGTAGCGAATAATAATAGATACTAATTGGAGTAGTATTTAATTGTAAAAAGCTGATTCCTTTATCAAATATTTATCAATTAATTTTCTAAAGCTAGCTGTAGCTGATGTTAAATTGATGACGTTCTAGCCTCTCTGCATTTAACTAACTCTACATATATTGCAACTGTCGAGAAGTGGGGTGATGGAGGGAAGGTCTACACGTTCTAGGAATTAATTCTAATTTTATATGGGGAAAAATCTTTTCGGGAAAGATGTACTTAAAGAGGCAAGTATATTTACAAAAATGAAAGAATAAAAAAAACTTCTTGATGCTCTAGATCATCAAATTATTTAAATTGGGGTAAGGGTTGTGATAAGTGAAAATTTAGGTATTCCTAACTGTACTTTGAATTTAGAGTAAATATGTTGTCTATAAGAAACGAAAGAAGAACTCTGAATAGATTGATAATCTCCATGAATAAAGCAAAGAATTCGTGAAAACCCTACGGAGAATCTTTGAGAAAAGAGAAAATCATAATAAACTCCATGAAAAGTTTCTGGAGTTTAAAATTCTTGAGTTTTGAAATGTGTTAGTTCAAAATTAAGGAAGAAATGTCGGAGTTGAACTACCACAGTTCAAAACTTCTGAAAATTTTCCTAGAAGCTGAACTGCATTTTTGTAGCTCTAGGAATTTTTGAAATAAAGTTGTCCTATGTTTTATTTGAGGTTAAATCATCCAAATATTATTTTGCTTTAAGAAATAATTTTTTCTTAATTATATTTTGAACAGTAACTAAATATTTAGTTGCGGTCTAAAAACTGGTCATCTGAGCTAATGTTTAGGTGAGAACCACCTAATTTGCCAAGAAATGTTGTGATAGGCTTCTTAATCAACATGTCATCAAACTGCAAAACACTATGTTAATTTTCACGCACAAAATGACAATTCAATTCAATATTGGTTACCGCCTCGTGGAAAACTAACGGAATTTTGGGATGGTTAGGGAAAAAAGATACTAGTTATAGATATTGATACCAATTAGCCAATAAATATATATCACAACAGTTATGTGTATATCAAAATATATATCTCAACTTTATTTTCCTTCTTTGTGTATATCAAAATGTATATTAAAATTTAATATTCCTTTTTGATATGTCTAAATATGAAATTATAAATAGTTTTTCAAATTTTATTATTTTCTCTATATTAATAATTATAATAACATATCAAATAATGTGTAGACTAAATAGATATCACAAGCTTATTCCTTCTGTATGTATATCAAAAATTTATTTTCCTTCTTTGTATATAAAAATATTATTTACTCCCACAATTATATATATTATTTTTAGATTTTAGAACTAGCTCTAAATTATAATATCAAAAAATTATTTTTCTTCTTTGTATATAGAATATATATCAAAAATTTATTTACTTCGATATAGAGATGTCTTTGCTTGGAGAAGAAGATACCTTAACGAACGTGTCGCGCCCCGTTTTCTCGCGAAAGCGGGCTTTAACGCGTGACAACGCTTTAATGGGTATTAAAAGAGAAGAGTCGCCACCTAACGATATTAAAGGTGAGTTAGGGCACCTATTTGCAAATAATTCCGATTTGACTAATCTGTGCCACCAAAGATCGGGTAAGGGCTCAAGTTACCTCAAAGAGAAGGTGTTAGGCACTCTTCGAGGTCCACAACTGTGGGTTCCGGCAGAAGTTTATTCTATGCGGATTATGAGATTACAATTGTCCTATGTGATCATATAAGTGAAGGAAGACATGGAATTCAAAGGTTCTATTATGAACACGTGCAAAGAAAATCGGGCAATAATTAGACTATATCAATACAAGTCTTTAAAGGTTACAAGGTACAACTATTATGTATTTTATGACTAAGTGTGAACAATAAACATATAAAGGGAGGGAGAGGGGGGGGGGGTTCCTATATTTTTTAGCCTAAAGGATCACCCCGTGCAACATAAATAATACTTAGAAACTCCCTTAAGGTTGGAGTTGCTCATATTATTCAGCAGGAACATACTATCATCTCCTGCTACTCGATTACTATGTTAAAGTTATTTACTTACAGGAGCTCTAATTCAATTATAAGTCGTGTCTTAAGCGTGCACTACCCGTCCCATGCCTATGGTCTAGAAGGCTTTAGACCTACTATTAGGTGGTTCTAGACTCTACTTAGGATGCTCAAAAGTGATAACAGTAATGCACATTCAAAACATATAATACTACACATAGTCAACATATAAGGGCTCAAGTATGCCTCCTCATATAGACATAGATGCACGCAGGCAATTATGAACTTATGCTAACGACGTTCAGATTATTAGGCAGGCAACATTATATAGGTATCCTTGGAGTCAAGGTATATTAAATTTTTCAAGACCTATATGCATGATTTCTATGTGATTGAACGATTCAGAAGTTGGCAAGTCCTATAGGCAGTATTTCTAGGAAAATCATCTTTACAAAGCGGTTGATTTTAACATATAATTCTATTAAAAATCCTATAGGCATGATTTCTAGGAGAGTGACAACACCCTATAGACATGATCTCTACACAATCTGCGTCTGGGCAGTGGGGCCATTGAAAACGCATAATTACTCATTTTTGTTCCTATAGGCATGATTTTTAGATGAACTATATAATAAGAGGAAAACATCAATAATATCATTTTTTTAATTAATCAATTCGAAATCCTATAAACATGGTATCTAGATGAGTCACGCGATTGAGCGAAGTACGTTAAAGCATGCATTTTTCTGTCATTGCTTTGAGTTCCTATAGGCATGATATCTAAGCGGAACAAGTCCAATTTCAGACCTTATGGGCATACTTACTAACGCTTGAAAGTTAAAGAATTATATTAACCCTATGTCATGCTTTCTAAGTGAATAGACAAGTAATCGACACGTTGTGTAGATAATTCCCAAAGGTGGGACATGGAAAGCAAATAAATAATTAGAGTCCGATAGGCATTCTTTCTACACATTCATGCGAAGATAGAGTATCCCAACCCCCCAGCTTTCACTAATCCCCAACTGTTGTTTAGTACAAGTTATTACAGGCCCAAATGGGAAGAATACATGCTTCAAATATGACCAAATTACAAGCTGAAACAAATACATGCCCAATAAGCAGTTACATGCCCAAAGAAAATAACCCAATGACACTTCTGGGTCTTCAGCATCCCCATTCTATGTACAAACTACAAACTCAAATCCTAGGCTCACCCAAGGCATCCAAGTGTGCCAGTTACAAGGTATAACTCCAACAACACGCATGGATCAAAATCAGGCCCAAATAGATGACTTACTTATCCAGCCAGATGCCAAACTTAATCATACAAGTAACAAACTACACATTGGATTAATTAAACAGCCTTTTGAAGTCTACACACTGAATTGTCAAAGCTCTATCTAACAACAGTTTTTGCTAAAGTGTATTGAAAATTTCATAGGGCATACATAAGGCAGGTTCATGCTTGTATACTTTGAGAACAAATCTAAGGTGAAAGGATTGACCAATATGAGATAGCATACTACTTCAAGTAGAGTTTCAAAGCAGACATGGTCCAGAATTAGCATAAAGAACTTAGTCATGAGATTTTAAACATGAGAGTCTAATAGAATCATGGACAAAAAGCTAAGAGAATATAGTCCTCACATAATGATGTCTAACATGAGAAACTAATGAAAATAGCATAACCAAACAAGTTGGTGGACATGGTTTACAAACAACCTTAATTTGAACATGCAAAGTACCAGTCATAGCACAAAAGGCTTAAGCAACACCAGAACATAGTAGGCAAGGATACATAAAAAACTAGACTATCAGATTACACATAAGAGAAAAGCTGGATGTTGCACTTTCACCTTGTAAACCATAGGTAGTACTAGACAACATGGGACTAAGTCAGGCAGGGAACACACCTTAAAGTTCAGAATTAGCAGGGCAATACGTCTGGCTAACAACATGGCTAAGAACTAACTCTAGTAGGGTATTAAGTACACATGAATGATCCAATAGGAATTAGAACAAATGAGTTGATTTATCACAAAGACACGGAGATAAACTCAGGATGAGTGGCATGTATAAACATTCAAATACACAAAAAAACACTAGGCTGGGCATGCTTAAGGTAGTGAGAATCATTCATGCTGAACACATACAGTAGGCATACATCAGAGTCAGATGTTGGACAAGTTCAGATGCTAGAAAAGTTTTGAGTCATAAAATGACAGGGGTAACACAGTAGCATATAGATTCACAAAGTTTAAGTGACAGATGTAGAAAACATGAACATAATGGGAGGGAATAAAATTGACAGAGCCAAAGACACTTACCAATTATGAATTATGAAACAGGTAAACAAGAAGAATAATTCCAACAATACTTCAATCATTGACAACAAAAAGAGTAGCAGAACCCAAAACTCAGTGCGTCAGAGTCCCTAAGGGTTTCAGATGAACCCCGGACAATGCTCGCACTGAGAAGGCCAGTTATTCAAAATTCGGTGACCTTGACTTTCAGCCGGCGAAGAGCCAAGAGTGCAAAAAGTATAGAAGAATCAGAGTAGTGGTAACAGTAGTTAAGTAATGAATCGTTGAGCCCTCCAAAGGGAATAGGGAAGGGGGTTTATATAGTAGCAAAATTAAACACACAAACAAGGAAAAACAATACATCAATCATTCAAAAAGAAATAATAGCATGCAAAATTGATTCAAAATCAATTTAGGAGAAATCAAGAGAACCCTAGTTCAAGACGGTGAACAAAAATAGTAACAGATCTCACTGAATCGGACCCATATGACCTGGTAATAAGTGTATTAGGTCATAAACATGAGGATATTACAAGATCGGAGTTGAACAAACACCCAATGATTCAACTTTTATAAATAACTGAGTAACAAATATTGTAACACTAAAGAAATGGTAAGAACCATCGTGTGAGCACAAAAGGAAAGGGGATATGGAAGATTTTCCATGGGATATCTGATTAGGGTTGGTTATTGAATGGAGGTGACTAGGGTTTCACAGAGAAAGGGGAGAGGATGAGAGGATTTAGGGGCGGCTTTCTCAGGAGAATGGGTGTTAGGGTTTGGGCGAGAGTAATTAAAAACAGGGGAGTGGCTGTGGATCGTTGATCACTTGAGATCAACGGCCAGGATTAGAGGAGAAACGGGGCAAGTCGAGTGAACGGGTTGCGTCTAGATTGGGTTAATGGAGTCGTTTGGTTTGGGCTGTTGAAGAGTCAAAATGGAGAGGGCTAGTTGCTTGGGCCTGATTTTGGTTCGAAAATTAGCCCTATATTGGGCTAAGAATTAAATACACGAAAATTATTTAAAATAATTTATAGAAAATAATTTATAAATAAATAAAAATATTCCTTATGCAGTAAAATGATCGAAAATTATAGCTTAATTTTATAAAAAATAGGAATGTTATTTTGGTGTAAATAATGTAATTATGTATAGAATATAGGCTAATATTGCAAAATTACGTAAATAGCTCAATGATACAGATATAATTATATGAAATAAAGTAAAAAAAAAAATATAAAACAGGTATGTGAGTATAAGTAATATTTGGGTGATTAGGTCATCCCAAAATAATTTGAAAGGATAATTAAATAAATATTTAAATAATTTAAATGCAAGAAAATTAATTTTAAAGCCTTAAAAATTATGAAAAATTACAGAAAGTACTTATATGACTCTTGTAAATTGGTGATAATGCAGAAATGGTTATTTTGAAAGTATATAGGATATTTATAAAAATATGAGGACAAAATTGGGTATCACCAATTTTATCTGAAATGAATGGGGATGATGCGATTTTGAATAAAATAGGGGTCAAACCTCGGTTCTTTAGTTGCCTACATATCTCTGGTGTTACGGGAATCAGGCCGTATGTAGTTCTAGATCCAACGGCGAAAAAAATCAATGGAGTTGTTATAAGAGTGGTCGTGTGTTTCGAAAAGGATTTTTTTGGATATGATAGTATCGTGAGTAACAGATAATTTCAGGTGGAGCTATGATTGCAAATTTGAACGTTACGAATGTCTAAGGCAAATATTTGAGTGATTACGAGGTATGGAGTAATCAATTGCTGATCAACGGTTACGTTTGAGATCATAGAGGGATGCGAAAGTTGTGAACAGAAACTAGAGCGAGAATTTCTCCTATTTATAGAACGATTACCTCTCGAGTTACTTGCAAAACTTAAAACACAATTCACACGAGCATATATGGGCTATTTAAATATGATGTAAATTCCCTTCGGATCATGAGAGTTGTCTTTTGACGAGGAGGATAATGTCCTTGGACCATAACGTCCTGGTTCATGAAGCATATGATAAGGGATTCGCAGGCCATAAAATGGTGTCCTCGGGCCAAGAGGATGGTGCCTCTGGACTATGACGCCTTTGAATAATGATATGTAATTTCGAGAGATCCACCGTCCATGACATGAGGTCTTCGGGCTCTGAGGATGATGCCCTCAGACTATGATGCCTTCGGACAATGTGGCGATGTTTCAGACTATAAAATGCAAAGACACGGAGATATCAATCGGTTAATAGAGGGAACAACTAATGCTTAGTTGTATGCGAGAACCGGAAAAGACAACGCTTAGACTTGTGTGTGATGAGGGCAGTGTTTAGCTCTATGCATAGGAAGACAGAGTTTAGCCTTATGCAATAATAGAGGCAGATCTTAGCCTCGTGTATTATAATAGAGACAATGCTTAGTTTCATACAAGGAAAGGAAATGCTTAGCCTTATGCAATGGTGGAGACAGTTCTTAGCCTCATGCAAGGAAATGTAGTGCTTAACCTTATACAGTGATGGAGGCAATGCCTAGCCTCATGCAATGTAATGGACACATTGCTTAGTCTCATGAAAGGAAAGACAATGCTTATCCTTCTACAATGGTGGAGGCAGTGCTTAGCCTCATGAAACGAATGGAGACAGTGCTTAGTCTCATGCAAGGCAAGACAATGCTTAGCCTTATGCAATAATGGAGGCAGTGCTTAGCCTCATGCAATCAAAGGTAGAGTTTAGCCTTATGTAATGCCAAGGGCAGTGCTTATCCCCTATGTAATGAGGGCAGTGCTTAGCCCTATGCAGGAGAAGCAACTATTAAATGTGAGAGGGAAAAATGGTCCTTAGCTTAACACGTTTGTTCTTGGCGACTTCTGCCGATATGAAGATAATGATCTTATTGTATGTATATGTTTGCGGACGTGTTTCTTATGTCCATTGTGCCTACTTCCAGAGAAAAAAATCGTGAGTTGTGGGCTGAAAGGTTGGTTCGTCCCTTTGATTCTTCGTTTCGTCTTTGCTCCTTGTCTTGAGGCCTTTTTTGAGTCACCCTGGGTAATGTCTGGCCACTACAGAAAAATAAAAAATTCGAAAATATGTATTTGTGATAAATCATTTGTGAATTTTTTTTTGCAGTTATTCAAAATATGTGATGATGCATAAAACAATAATTTTGTCGAATTAGAGACCGTGACACGCTTTTGAGATATTGCAACCTCCTTAGTTCAGAAATTTGAGGACTCTCCTCAAAATTCTACCCCAGTTTGAAGGCATACTTCTGGCGATACACTTCTTGGAGATCCTTGACTTAATGAGATTGACAAACTCGAGATCTTGCCCCAATTTCTGACCGTAGAGGGGAGCAAAGACTTTATTATGATGTGACCGAACACACAGGGCTGCCTACATATCCCCTCTTAAAAGGGAATCAGGTCACACATAGTACATGTTACATCAAATATAAAGTGCAAACATAATCTTAAACGTAATATCTCTTGACTGTATCTGAGCTGACAGGTTTTGCCCGTATTTCTCCATCCATCTCTGCAAGTATAAGCGCTCCTCTTGTCTGTACTCGGTGAACCATGTAAGGGCATTTCCAGTTAGGTGAGAATTTCCCTTTTGCTTCATCCTGATAGGGGAAGATCCATTTAAGCACCACTTGCCCCGGCGAGAATTTCCTCGATCTAACCTTTTTGTTGAAAGCCCTTGCCGTTCTATTCTGGTAGAGGTAGCCATGACATACTACATTCATCCTCTTGCCATCAATGAGAGCCAGCTGTTCATACCGACTTCGTATCTATTCGCATCGCTGAGCTCGACCTCTTGTATGATTCTTAAGGAAGGAATCTCCACTTCAGTAGGAAATACGACTTCGGTACCATAGACCAGTAGATAGGAGGTAGCCTCAGTAGGCGTACGAACTGTGGTGCGGTACCCGAGTAAAGAAAATGGTTGCTTCTTGTGCCATTGATTTTAGGTGTCCACCATTTTCCACAATATCTTCTTGATATTCTTGTTGGCTGCTTCTACAGCTCCATTCATCTGTGGCATCTATGTTGTAGAGTTCCGGTGCTTGATCTTGAATGTTCCACACATAGCTTTGATCAGATCACTGTTGAGATTGGCACCATTATAGTAATTATTTACTCAGGTACTCCGAATCGACAAAAAATACGACCCCGGACAAAATCTGCTACGACCTTCTTAGTCACAACATTATAGGAAGCGGCTTCAACCCATTTTGTGAAGTAATCTACAGACACCAAAATGAACCCGTGTCCGTTTAAAACAGTGGGTTCAATTGGTTCGATGACATCCATGCTCCAAGCAGAGAAAGGCCAGGGTGAACTCGTTGCATTAAGTTCACTGGATAATGTTGATCGATTTCTGATACTAAGACAACCCCAATGCCCACTCTCTTAACGTTTGGTGCTCCATCGAAAAAAAATACTCCAACCATCATACTTTTTGGCAATATCTTCACCTACAAACGACACTTCCTCGTCGGGAAAATATGTCTTCAATGGTTCGTGTTCTCCATCTATGGGGTTCTCTGGCAAGTGATCGGCCAGTGTGTTCCCCTTGACTTCCTTCTGAGTCACATAAATGTTGTCCAACTCACTTAGCAATATCTGCCACTTTGCTAACTTACCTATAGGCATGGGTTTCTGAAAGATGTATTTCAGCGGATCCATCCTTGATATGAGATATATAGTGTACGCACAGTAATATTGTCTCAACTTTTAGGCTATCCATGTCAAAGCACATCAGGTGCGCTCTAGTAAATAATATCGGGCCTCGTAAGGTGTGAACTTCTTTCTTAGAAATATATCGCCTGCTCTTTCCTCCCGGTTTCATCATGTTTCCCCAGAACACAGCCAAAGGCTCCATCCAACAAGGAAAGATACAACAACAGAGGTCTTCCTGGTTTTGGCAGGACCAACATGGGCAGTTTAGATAAGTAGCCCTTGATTTTGTCAAAATACTTTTGACATTCTTCGGTCCAGCTTGTTGATGGTAGGCTATAGTCTTATGTTTTAGTCGATTCTTACATTCCAATTTGCTGCACTTCAGTTGAGTTTGAGCTTTAATCTCTAGTGTTTTAAACTAATTGAGTATTTTGTGCCTTGTAGGAGTGATTCTGAGATATGTAGATATTATGAAATGAATTCAAGTGATTTGGAGCTTCGAAGTCTGAGTAAAAGATCAAGAAATTAACCCGGGGTCGTGTTCCGGGATCAACAGATGATAGTTAAGAGCGAACGAAGAATCGAGCAGGTATATTGCGCAGTGTCTAGTAAAATAAACATAACTTCTCGCTCAGAACTTTATTTGGGCTCCACAATATATTTTTGGAAAGGTAATTCAAGAGCTACAACTTTCATGTTTTACATTTCTTCAAATTCCCAATAGAACAGGGTGAAACATGCGCGGAAAGTGCACGGCCGTGCACTGACCGTGCATATGGGGCAGAACAATGTGAAAAGTGCGTGGCCAAGTGCGCGGGCACACTTTCAGGTGCGCGTCCACGCACGTCCTATCGGGGAAAAGTGTTATTTTTCGCGTAGGAGAATGTGTATGTGTTTTGGCCTGACCGTAGTTGGTATATATACATGGAAAACCAATATTTTTCGGACTTTTGACATAATTTAGACCTAAGGAAGCTAAGGAGAAGAGGGATAAGAAAGAGCACAAGGATTTCACCATTCATCCTCATTCAAGACAAGGGTTTGGATATTTTATGTTTTCCTTTGACTTAATCTTAATTGTGATGAATTCTCCATATCCATGGAGTAATTATTCTTTAGGGTTTGATGGATTTGGTGTATTGGTACTTGTTTGTGGATAATTAAGTCTAGTTTTAACATATTGAATCATTTTGGATGTTTTAATCGTTGCTTCTATATTCACTATTTCATGTTATCGAGAGAGGCATAACTTGTGAAATTGTTGCTTTATATTTTGTTGGTTGAAGTATTTAATTCTTCTTAGTAATCGAAAGAGGTTAGTAGAATTATTGAATAAACCTAGTTAGGAGGATAATTGATAGAGTTTCTCCTAAAGACCAATCCACTACGAATTCTTGCATACCTTCACGTACTTAAAATTGGTTCATCTTGTGAGGTTGAGACTTAATCGAGAGAGGAGTTTCTCCTAAACAATTGAATTAATAATCAAGTGAATTTGAGAGACTCTCTTGAACATTAGAAGTGAATTATCTAGACTTAAATCCTAAACATTTATCTTGCATCTATCTTATCAACCCTATTTTCTCCCCATTGATATCTTCCTATGCTTACTACTTGCGTTCTTTGTCACTAGTCAATAGTTTGGAATCTTAGTCAATTTAAGTTTTAATCATATAAAACTCAATTGTTGATCATCTTGGATAGCAATCTAGCTACAAACTACAATAATACTGTTTAACTCCAATCTCTGTGAATATGATATTATATTATTCTATATTCGACTAGCGAGCATATTTAAGTGTGTGTTTCAAGCTCGTCAAATTTTGGCGCAATCAACTAGATAATATTTAAGTGTGTTTTGCAATTGTCATTAGATAATGTCAATTTTCATGAGATTATATTATACTATATTCGACTCTTGTCACAACATCTTTCCTCAACATCTTGAAGATCGGCTCACATATCACCGTTGGTTGTGCTATAAAATGGCTGATATAATTGAGGCGTCCCAGGAAAATCATCACATCTTTCTTGTTTTTGGCGATGAAAAATACTGAATAGCTTTGATTTTCTATGGGTCTAGCTCAATATAGTGGTGACTGACGATGAACCCAACAACTTCCTAGCAGGGACACCGAAAGCACATTTTGCAGGATTTAGCTTCAAGTTGTACTTTCGAAGTATGTCAAAAAACTTCCTCAGGTTGCTCTGTGATCTGAACCTTTCTTAGATTTGATGATAACATCATCCACATACACCTCTATTTCCTTGTGTACCATATCATGGAAAAGAGTCGTCATGGCCCTCATGTAGGTGGCTCCAGCATTGTTCAAACCAAATGGCATCATTTTGTAATAGTATATCCTCCATGGTGTGATAAAGGCTGTCTTTTCGGTGTCCTCCTCATCCATCCAAATCTGGTGGTATCCTGCGAAGCAATCTGCAAAGGATTGGAGTTCATGCTTGGCGCATTTGTGGATCAGTATTTGTATGTTGGGCAACATGAACTCATCTTTAGGACTTGCTTTGTTCAGATCTCGATAGTCAACACACTCTGAATTTCCCATATTTCTTCGGAACCGACACAATGTTGGCTAACCAAGTCGGGTATTCAACCACTCGAAGGACTTGGGTTTTGATTTGATTGGTAACCTCCTCTTTTATCTTCAGACTCATATCAGACTTGAATTTTCTAAGCTTCTGCTTTACCGGCGGACACATGGGGTTGGTGGGTAGCTTGTGTGCTACTATGGATGTGCTTAACCCAGTCATGTCATCGTAGGACCATGCGAAAATATCCTCATATTCCTTTAGAAACCTGGTATACTCTTCCTTCTTTAACGGTGATAGATGAATGCTTATGTGAGTTTCTTTGTCTGTTTCAGAATCCCCCAAGTTAACTGCCTCAGTTTCCTCCAAGTTGGACTTTAGGTTGTTCTCAAAATTCTCTACTTCTTTGATAGTTTCCTCAAGTATTACGTCATCTTCCAAATCTTTCAAAACGCTGTCTTTATGTTGCGTTGTCATAGTCATAGGTTCATCAGGATATGTTCTAATTACGCTGAAAAGAATGTAGAAAGATAACAATAAATACGAAAAGCAATAATGCATTAATAAAGCTTAAAATTTTCTGCAAGTGAGAATCGATGGCTCGAGAAATTATTTCAAAATCTAACGCTGAAAATGTCTAAAGTGCTCAAAAATAATTTAAAAATAAGCCATGCTAATTCTGCCAGGCTACCCAGGTACTCGGTGAGCCCGGGATGGTGCATCAGTCCAGTTCTTGAGAAAAGCTCCTTCTCCTACTATCTTGATAATAAGGCCTTCCTCGTCCTCCTTCTCTAAAATTGCACTTCAGTGCATGTCTTCCTCGTTCAGAAATAGCTCCCTCATACCAACCAAAATATCATCTTCCTCGGATCCCTAAATCATGTCAGCCTGGTAGAATTTATGGTGCAACAATGGTATGGGTTGTTCCAGCGGATAGTAATCGGTGCGCCACGATTGTGTCCGATCCTAGTACTCTTGCATGGTATATTCATATCCGAGCCCAAAGGTCGTGCCATGATACTGTGGTCGTATGATTTCTATGATCCCTTGAAGATTTTGGCCAAGACCTTTGCATGGTTCATATCCAACAACATCAATATGCTTTCTATCTTATTGCTCCACCATCGATCCTTCTTAATTTCATTTACTCTCTCAATGCGGTGGTATGTTTCTCCTCCTAATTTTCTCCTATTTTCAATGACTGGCACAATCTGGTTGGTGTAAATAGGGTTGCTTCCATCTCCATGAATGATCACCTCCTGATGATTCCACTCGAACTTCACAACCTGGTGCAGGGTAGAAGCGACTGCCCCAGTTGCATGTATCCATGGTTATCCCAACAACAGGTTGTAGGTGGCGGACATGTCTAGCACTTGGAATTTGACATCAAACCAGGTCGAACCCATCTGTAGATCAAGGTTGATTTCTCCAATAGTGGCTCTCTGAGATCCATCGAACGCTTTCATACTCATGCTTCCCATCCGTATCTCATGCAGGCCTTTACCTAATATTTTCAGAGTGGTCAGGGGGCACATGTTCAGGCTCGAACCTCCATCTATCAGGACCCTGGCAATGAACTTATCTTTAAATTGCACAGTGATTTTTCAATGCTTTGTTGTGATTCAACCCTTCTAGCGGTAGCTCATCTTCGTGGAAAGTAATTTTTTGACTCTCCAGTACCTGTCCGGCCATGTTGCCATCTCCCCGTTAGTGATAGCGGGGGAACATAAGCTTCACTTAACACTTTTATCAAGGAATTTTTGTGCGTGTCTGAATTTTGCAACAACGACAAAATGAATATCTGGGTAGGAATCTTGTTGAGGTGATCAATAATAGAGTATTCCCTCGCCTGTACCTTCCTCCAAATATCGTCAATGCTCCTCTCAATGACATGTGGCTTAGGTGCAGCCTCTTTGCTTGTTCCTCCAAGATTCTCAGATGTATAAACTCTGCCAGTTCTAATCATACCTTGTGCAATACCTGTCTCTTCCATATTATCTTTTCCCTTCCTCCTTGCCTCTGCGACATAATCCTATGGGACGACATCAGACTTATAATATGGTGTAGGAACTACCATCACAATGAAAGGTGTAGCTACCTCGACCCCAACGGTGCCTGGGTTTGTACAACAACCGGCTAAAGGGTGACAGGAGATGTTTTACGAGTATCCCCCTCTCGAATAAGTACAATGAATCCCTCCTGATCCTATTCCTCACCAGTATCACATTCACTCCCTCACCCCTATGATCCGAGATATGGTTATTACAGACATTTGGTACAACTTCCTTTGCTTTTATAACCTTGGTGTCGATAAGTGTTTGAATCTTGTCCTTTAACATGCAACATTCTTTAATGGTATGGCCCTTCATGCCTTAGTGATGAACACAAGTTTTGTTGGGATTAATCCAATGGGAAGTGTTCTCAAATGCAACAACAGGAATATGGGTGACGTAACCAACGACCTTTAGTCTCTCATACAGTTGGGCTATGGGTTCAGCGATTGGGGTGTATATTCTGGGAGCTCTGCGGTCAACGTTTGGTCGTGGTTTTGGGTAATTTTGACGGGCGGGTGGAGGTGAATGATAATATACGGGTTGGGTGTTATATGTATAGTAGGTGGTGGTGGGGTATTGGTATTTTGGAGGTTAGGGTTGATATGTGGGTGGAGGTGTTTGGTACGTAAGAGGAAACTTAAGGCCCTGGGCTACCATCACGACACCCACTTCCTTTTCCTTCGAGATGCCTCCTGATTGCAAGGATTTGTTTGTGTCTTGTAGTGCCTCGAAATTTGTCACCATCTTGCTCTTGATACCTTATTCTATCCTTTCTCCTAACTTAATGATGTCTGAGAAGTTTTGATTCTCGATAACCATCAGTCTTTCATAGTACTATGGATATTGAGCTCTAACAAAGAAGTTGTTCATCTGTTCTTCTTCAAGTCGTGGACTTACCTTGACAGCCTCTAATCTCCAACAAGTAGCATACTCGCAGAAGGCATCTGTTGGATTCTTCTTGAGGTTTTGAATATAGAAAGCATTTGGCGCATTCTCTGTATTGAACCTGAATCTATCCATGAAATCCGATCCCATGCTTACCTTGTTTGCCCACTTCTTTGGATTCTGACTGATATACCAAGATAATGCGTCTCCTGTAAGACTTTGCATGAACATTTTCATGCGGATTTGTTCATTCTTACCCATTCCTACAAGCTTGTCACAGTAGGTTCTCAGATGCACCTTTGGATCACTAGTGCCATCAAACATCTCGAAATTTTGGTGAGTAACCCTCAGCAGTTTTACATCTAGCTAGATACACAAATCTTTATAGTTTAAACCTTTAACACCTTCAACACTCTAGACTCTCCCTTACAGTTTCTTGAGTTCTTTTGCCATGTTCTGAATGAGCAGGTCCTTCTTGGTCGACTCAGGTATGTATAGGGTTTGTTGAGGGGTATAGGGTAAGGTTTCCACATATATCCGGTTGCCTTGATGAGTTCCTGGGACTTGGGTATATATGTGATCATTGATTGAGGTTTGAGGGGGATTGGCAGTAGGTTGTGATGCGTTTTGAGGAGTGTGATAAGTGGTGGTTTGTGGATATTGTATCGGGTGATGGTGGTGTTGTTGAGGGGTTTGTACTGGTGGTGGGTTAATGATGCGAGGATAGAATTCATGGTTTAATATGTTATATGCCCTACATTTTATGTGCGTTNGAGTTTTGACGAGTTTAAGTGTTTCCCGGTTGGAATAGAAGTCTCCTACACGTTTAGGGTTCGTCCTAAACATATAAATAGACCCCGAAAACACAACTTGAAGGGAGAATTTCGAAGGATTCAAAAGATTCAAAGGGAGAAAACCATTGAAGTGACAAAACATTGATTTTTACATCTTTTATTCATTACTTTGTAGTTCAATTATGCAATTTATTTTGGGTTTGATTCTTATGAACATGTCTAGCTAACTTCTTTAATCTAGGGTTTTGGTAGAACCCGTTGGGGATAAACTTCTTGTGTTATTAACATAGTTTTGTTTGGTTGATTTATCTCTATTTGTTCAACTATGTTCTTGTTGTAGTTGATTGAAAGGGCCCTCAATTAGCCGTTCCTATTTATTATGTATCTACTTGAGAGAGATTGCATATTTAGGTATTTTNCATTATTTACAACACATTGTTAGTAATTGCTAGTTATTATTATTGTCAGTAGAATTAGTAGAACATCACCAATTTATATTAAAAAGTCTTAAGAGAATTGATTGAGTAAAAGTTGCGTATTCTAAATACTTGATTGATACGTAAATTCCCTGTGGGATAGACTCTGGGCATAGTACCCCGGATTATATTTGCAACGCCCGTTTAGTCTTTTATTAGATATAGTTGAGTATGATCAGTTAAGGTTAAGGTTTTATAGAGATGTGGGATTGTGATACTGGTGCAGTGCCGGGAGGATTTGGAGCTATGGGTGGTGGATTCTGGTTTTGTGCTGGTGTTTGGCTGGTTGATATCAAGAACATTTAGATTAAGGGAAAGGTTTTCCAATTGTCGGACCTGCTCAAGCTCACCCTGCAGCTCCAGGATTTTCTGCTCTAATCGTAAGACCAACTCATTCTGTCCTAGCGTACTTCTCCCATATGAGGTTTCAGCATTTTCCGCCATAGTAGCATTGTCTTTTCGAATAACGATCTATCTTCCCTTTGCCTTTTCCTTTACTTTTCGGATCTCTAGGTGGAGGAGGAAGTGGAGGACCTCTGGATCTGGTGTGATATGTTGATGATGCCAGTATGCACAAACCAACTTGTGGGAATGAGAATAATCAAAAGAAAGACAAACAAAAGATAACCAAGTTAGTAAGATGAAGTAAAAGAGTGTTTGAAATATTTAAACATGTATCACATAAGGTCATGCAATAATTTGCGTCCTAATTTTGGGGATCTCATTGTGCCTGAGGTAGGCCTAAGCGACATATAGATTTGGAGAAAATTCATGCCAACATTTTCCTCATTTTATTGGTTCAAAAATAAGCCCAAATCGATCTTCCACTAAATCGACAGTAATAATTATAAAGTCACTAATGGCATCAAGCCTTATTACATCAAAATCTGATATAATCTAGAAAGCAATAAAGAATATTATTTCCTAGTCTACTTGGTCCTTGAAGGATTGATGGAGCTGGAAAGGAATTGCCAATAAGTCGACAGAGAGGTTAGAATATCTAGAGCAAGGATTGATGGAGCTGGAAGGGAAGATGAGAAAGAGGCACTAGCAAAATCTTACTTGCTACTGGACATGCGCGATTTGGCAAAACCCTCTCCAATCTTGGATATTTTGTCCCTCAATAGCCTTTATTAAGGTCCTGGCGACCATGGCTAGGCAAGTATGCATTCTTTCCCCTTGCATAGGAAATATCAACAACCCAAGGAACATACTATGAAAACATAAATCCAGTGGTGCACCCATACCAAAGAGGTAATGACTTGCTCCTCATGATGAAGGCGATATGGTTTTCTATGCCTATAACGATCATAGAGAAATTCAAAGGGGATGTATGATTTATTTAGACAGAGCAGCTCATCATTCTTCTTGAAACCCAACATTTTTAGAAAACCGCGTGGAATACGATTTTCTGGGCACCAATAGTCTTGGACTATCCCATGGTAACTTGGAAAACCCCCCTATTTCTTCCAGGAGAGGAGTCATTTCCATATTGCCAAATCGAAAAACGACTCTCTTCTCATCTCAGAACATGCAGCCTCAATTAGTTCCCTGTTTGGTTGAATGTTCAACAAAGATGGAAGGTTACCCAATACCCTTCTTACATGATTTATATCACAGGGCGCAAGGTCATTCCACTAGTCTATTAGCAAATGCGGAATATTCTGGACTATACTGAACCAGGGGATTTCGTGTTTCATTTTCTACAAAAAAATAAAAGTTATCCCTTTCCCCCTCCAAATTCGGCTTTTTACGTAATAATTAGTAACATGTTGGCACGTTTTCTCCAAGTAATTAACATAGTATGATGATGTCCTTTATGATTATGGAAATCCCGTTGGACTTTGGACAAGGTTCATCTAAGCGGGTTGTTACATCAATGACATCTAAATCCATCCTAGGTTTAGCATGATGCATGTACAGTTCAAATCGGAGTGTAGTTTTCTAGAAAGGTCTAGACTGGTACTCTCAAGTGGATAACTTGAGAAGGGAAGGCACGGGACCGTCAATTGCTCCGCTGATAAGCCTTTCCGGTTTAAAAGGGAATTTTTTAGGAAAGCGTGGACACTCATAAGCGCCGCTATTTTGATAATAAGCACGAGTGAAGTATGATGTGGAGCATGATTTATGCAGAAATAGTAACATGTTGTCAAGTATTTGCATGATAAAAGTGCGTAAAACAGAATATAATATGGAAAAGATGAACAGGAGAAGGAGAAGAAGAGAAAAGAAAAAAAAGACAAATGAGAGAAGTCAGTTTAACTCATGAAAATGTGCGAGAACGTAATGAAGCAGATAAGGAAATAGGGATGGGAGAATCATGATATAGCAGTCTTAGACAAGATCATAGAAATGGGCAGAGGACGTATATGTCATAGCAATTTAAGAAAATAAAGAGAAATAAGGGAAGGGATGTACATGTCATAGCAAATTAAACAAATAAAGGAAGATAAGGGAAGGGATGTACACGTCATAAAATATATCTGTTAATCCACAAAAGTCAACTTCGTTATGGTAAGATCCTAATTGTAAATCACCGGCAGAGTCGGCATGCTGTCGTGCCTTGTTTTCTCGTGAAAACGGGATTTGACATGTGACAACTCTTTTAAATGGGTATTAAAAGAGAAGAGTCGCCACCTAACGATTTTAAAGGTGCGTTTGGGTACCTATTTGCAAATAACTCTGATTTGACTAGTCCATGCCACCAAAGATCGGGTAAGGACTCAAGTTACCTCAAAGAGAAGGTGCTAGGCACTCTTCGAGATCCACAACTGTGGGTCCCGGCCGAAGTTTACACTATGCAGATTATCAGATTATAATTGTCCTAAGCAATCATATAAGTGAAGGAAGTCATGGAATTCAAAGGTTCTATTATGAACAAGTGCAAACAAAATCGGGCAATAATTAGACTGTATCAATACAAGTCTTTAAAGGTTACAAGGTACAACTATTCTGTATTTGATGACTAAGTGTGAACAATAAACATATAAAGGGAAGGAGGGGGGGGGGGGTCCTATGTTTTTTATCCTAAAGGATCACCCCGTGCAACATAAATAATACTTAGCAACTCCCTTAAGGTGGGAGTTGCTCATATTATTCAGCAGGAACATACTATCATCTCCTGCTACCCGATTACTATGTTAAAGTTGTTTACTTGAAGGTGCTCTAATTCAATTCTAAGTCTTGTCTTACGCATACAGTGTCTGTCCCATGCCTATGGTCCAGGATACTTTGGACATACTAATAGGTGGTTCTAGACTTACTTAGGATACTCAAAAGTGATAAAACTAACACACATTCAAAATATATAGGACTACACATAATCAACACATAAGGGATCAAGTTTGCCTCCTCATATAGACACAGATGCACGCATGCAATTATGAACTTATGCTAACAACGTTCATATTATTAGGCAGGAAACCGTATATAGGCAGGCTTGGAGTCAAGGTAAATTAAAATTTTCAAGACCTATAGGATTATTTGTATGTGATTGAATGATTCGAAAGTTGAAAAGTCCTATAGGTAGTATATCTAGGAAAATCGTCTTGACAAAGCAGTTGATTTTAACATATAATTCTTTTAATGATCTTATAGGAATGATTTCTAGGAGAGTGACAACACCCTATAGACATGATCTCTACACGATCTGTGTCTGGGAAATGAGGCCATTGAAAACGCAGAATTACTCATTTTTGTCCCTATAAGCATGATTTTTAGACGAACTATGTAATAAGAAGAGAACAACAACAATATCAGTTTTTAATTAATCAATTCGAGATCCTATAGACATGGTATCTAGATGAGATCCTTTAGACCTACTATTAGGTGGTTCTAGACTCTACTTAGGATGCTCAAAAGTGATAAAAGTAATGCACATTCAAAACATATAGTACTACACATAATCAACATATAAGGCNAAATCATCTTTACAAAGCGGTTGATTTTAACATATAATTCTATTAAAAATCCTATAGGCATGATTTCTAGGAGAGTGACAACACCCTATAGACATGATCTCTACACAATCTGCGTCTGGGCAGTGGGGCCATTGAAAACGCATAATTACTCATTTTTGTTCCTATAGGCATGATTTTTAGATGAACTATGTAATAAGAGGAAAACATCAATAATATCATGTTTTAATTAATCAATTCGAAATCCTATAAACATGGTATCTAGATGAGTCACGCGATTGAGCGAAGTACGTTAAAGCATGCATTTTTTCTGTCATTGCTTTGAGTTCCTATAGGCATGATATCTAAGCGCAACAAGTCCAATTTCAGACCTTATGGGCATACTTACTAACGGTTGAAAGTTAAAGAATTATATTAACCCAATGTCATGCTTTCTAAGTGAATAGACAAGTAATCAACACGTTGTGTAGATAATTCCCAAAGGTGGGACATGGAAAGCAAATAAATAATTAGAGTCCTATAGGCATTCTTTCTACACATTCATGCGAAGATAGAGTATCCCAACCCCCCGGCTTTCACTAATCTCCAACTGTTGTTTATTACAAGTTATTACAGGCCCAAATGGGAAGAATACATGCTTCAAATATGACCAAATTACAAGCTGAAACAAATACATGCCCAATAAGCAGTTACATGCCCAAAGAAAATAACCCAGTGACACTTCTAGGTCTTCAGCATCCCCATTCTATGTACAAACTACAAACTCAAATCCTAGGCTCACCCAAGGCATCCAAGTGTGCCAGTTACAAGGTATAACTCCAACAACACACATGGATCAAAATCAGGCCCAAATAGATGACTTACTTATCCAGCCAGATGCCAAACTTAATCATACAAGTAACAAACTACACATTGGATTAATTAAACAGCCTTTTGAAGTCTACACACTGAATTGTCAAAGCTGTATCTAACAACAATTTTCGCTAAAGTGTATTGACAAGTTCATAGGGCATACATAAGGCAGGTTCGTGCTTGTATACTTTGAGAACAAATCTAAGGTTAAAGGATTGACCAATATGAGATAGCATACTACTTCAAGTAGAGTTTTAAAGCAGACATGGTCCAGAATTAGCATAAAGAACTTAGTCATGAGATTTTAAACATGAGAGTCTAATACAATCATGGACAAAAATCCAAGTCCTCACATAATGATGTCTAACATGAGAAACTAATGAAAATAGCATAACCAAACAAGTTGGTGGACATGGTCTATAAACAACTTTAACTTGAACATGAAAAGTACCAGTCATAGCACAAAAGTCTTAAGCAACACCAAAACTTATTAGGCAAAGATACATATAAAACTAGACTATCAGATTATACCTAAGATAAAAGCTGGAGGTTGCACTTTCACCTTGTAAATCAAAGGTAGTACTAGACAACATAGGACTAAGTCAGGTAGGGAACACACCTTAAACTTCATAATTAGTAGGGAAATACGTTTGACTAACAACATGGATAAGAACTAACTCTAGTAGGGTATTAAGTACACATGAATGATCCAACAAAGAATTAGAACACATGAGTTGATTTCTGCCAAAGATATTGAACAAGGCAGGGGGATAAACTCAAGATGAGTGGCAGGTATAAACATTCAAACACATAAAAACACTCTAGGATGGGCATGTATTAGGTAATGAGAATCATTCATGCTGAACACATATAGTAGGCATACATCAGAGTCAGAAGTTGGACAAGTTCAGATGCTAGAAAAAATCTGAGTCATAAAATGACAGGGGTAACACAGTAGCCTATAGATTCACAAAGCTTAAGTGACATAGATGTGCAAAACATGAACACAATGAGAGGGAATAAAATTGACAGAGCTAAAGACACTTACCAGTTGCGTATGAACAAAGGGGTAAACAAGACGAATAATTCCAACAATACTCCAATCGTTGACAGCAGAACCCAAAACTTAGTGCGTTAGAGTTCCTAAGGTTTTCACATGAACCTGGGGTAGTGCTCACACTGAGAAGGTCAGTTAAACGAAATGTGGCGGCCTTGGATTTCAGCCGGCCAAGAGCTAAGAGTGCAGAAAGTATAGAAGAATCAGAGTAGTTGTAACAGTAGTTAAGTAATGAATCTTTGAGCACTCTAAAGGGAACGGGGAGAGGCTTTATATAGTAGCAAAATTAAACACACAAACAAGGAAACACAGTCAATTAATCATAAAAAAGGAAAGAATAGCATGTGAAATTGATTTAGAATCAATTTAGGAGAAATCAGGCGAACCTTAATTCAAGACGAAGAACAAAAATAGTAATAGATCTCACTGAATCTAACCCATATGGCCTGGTAGTGAGTGGATCAGGTCATAAACATGAGGAATACAAGATCAGAGTTTAACGAACACCCAATTATTCAACTTCCATAAATAATTGCGTACCAAATATTGCAACATTGAGGAAACGGCAAGAACCATCGTGTGAGCAAAAAGGAAAGGGGATATATAAGATTTTCCATGGGATATCAGATTAAGGCTAGGGTTTGAATGGAGTCGGCTAGGGTTTCTCAAAGAAAAGGGATAGGATGAGAGGATTTAGGGGCGGCTGTCTCAGGAGAATGGGTGTTAGTGTTTGGGCGAGAATAATTAAAAACGGGAGAGTGGTTGTGGGCCGTTGATTATTTGAGATCAATGACCAAGTTTAGAGGAGAAGCGGGGAGGTTTGAATAAATGGGTCGTGTCCGGGTTGGGTTAATGGGGTCATTTTCTTTGGGCCGCTGAAGAGTGAAATGGAGTGGGCTAGTCGTTTGGGCCTGATTTTGGTCCAAAAATTAGCCCTATATTAGGCTAAGAATTAAATTCACGAAAATTGTTTAAAATAATTTATAAATAATAAAAATATGCCTTATACAGTAAAATGATTGGAAATAATAGCTTAATGTTATGAAAAATAAAAATGCTATTTTGGTGTAAATATGTAATTAGGTATAGAATATATGCTATTATTGTAAAATTGCGTAAATAGCTCAAAGTTACAGATGTAATTATATGAAATAAATTAAAAATATTATAAAAACGTATGTGGGTATATATAATATATTTGGATGATTAGGTCATCACAAAATTATTTGAAAGGGTAATTAAATAAATATTCTTTAATTTAAATGCAAGAAAATCAATTTTAAAGCTTTAAAAATTATAAAAAATTACTGAAAGTACTTATATGACTTGTAAATTGGTGATGATGCGGGAATGATATTTTAAAAGTATATAGGATATTTATAAAAATATGAGGACAAAATTGGGTATCAACAGCACGGGCCTAAGGTAGTCCTCTGATTCTTCTCCTCACGAAAGATGATTCAAGAGCTTGAGAGCTTGATTTTGAACTTGATGGATCTCAGACTTGTGGTATGTCACAAACAATTTGAAGGTCGTCACGAACCAGGATTTGGTGTTTGGTTATCAAGAACGGAAGATTCGAAGCCGCCCGCCTATGATGAGTTCGCCTATGGAATTTGAGTTCTCCTTTGACCCCTTTATATAGGGGTGGAGTAGCCTCCAAGAAAACCCTACTGGCCCATCGGGTTTGAGGCTCTTGGGCCGCCCAATTTAATAGAAGACCAATTAACGGACTAGCCCTATAATATATTGGATTTTTATTTAAACCAATTTATTTTAGATTTAAATATTCGACCCGATTATACTAGCCCATAGTATTATTTGGACTAATATGCATTTAATATATGATAAAATCTAAATTGTTTGTGGATTTAAATTTAATAAAATTTTAATTGCCTAAAAATGCCTCCTACTTCAAGGCACACGTTAGTAACTTGAACACCAAGAATTTTCTTAATTTCTTCCCTTGATTGTTCCTGTGAATTCGCCGCTTTATCCTTGTATCGTTAACATAACAACAATCTTACACTTTTTATGAAAGCACCGATACCACCTTTTGGTTGGTCTTTGTAGGTTCTTTTAATTTTCTATCTTGGGAAATCCTACTAACAGGTAATTAGCAAGTCAATTCAATAGAGCTTATGTGAATCATTTATGCACTGTAAGGCGATTTTCCTGCTTGTTCTCAATATCTATCTTTGACCGTTACTTTTCAGGGCCATAATTTAGTTAACCCTCGCTCGATTCTTCTGAAGGCAGCTAACATTATTTCTTTGTTTTGTTGCGGTTTTTACCAAGAATTACCAGCTTTGCGCGTCTGTTGGAAAAAAAGTTCATATCTCGTCGTAGGAGCTTCCAAAACTCAATCCGTTTGTTTTTAAAAAAATTAGACACGTAGAGGTAATATATATAAAAAAATTGAGGTTAAATTCGTTTTGTACTGTCCTAGGTGAACTTCTTAAACTTGGTTCAAGTTCTGTCATGCTCAATATTTCGGTGTTACGCGTCTTCACCGAAAAATTCATATGTTGGCGTAGAAATATTAAAATCACGAGCGATTTGCGGATGCAGAAACTAGACTTCCGGAGATACGACATAAATAAAAATCATAATCAGAATATCCCTGTATCTTCATAGGTATTTTCTTTTATTTAGACAATAATTGTGACATGCTGCCCCTTCAGTTTGCCGGTTTTCATAGATTCTGCCTTTTTCTTTTGCAGGCTCTCGAAGCGGCATATCAGACTATGAATTACATCAGCAAGGATGCATTTAATTAACCACGATACACCATACCCACACCTTGAGATTATTAGCGACAAGCAGAATCCGCACACCTAAGTTCTCAATTTAAAAGTTCATCCTCCAGTGATAGGTGCTTTCGCGCTTGCTGAAAAGCCGCTTGACGCCTCCCTTGATCTTGCATAATGGTCGACTAAAAAGACGAAGGATGTATTGGATAGATTTTTAGGCAAAGCAACTAACATGAAGGTTCTACTTTTGAAGTCCTCCACCCATCAGAAGGTCGCGTCTGCTAGTCCTCCTCACCATGATCTCGATGGACGTCTCGCCACTTGGGGTGTTCCTCCTTCCGGCTTTGGTGAAATTTGCTAAACGTCTAAATATTGAAAGTAGGTAGAATATTTTCTTTCCCACAACAAGTTGAATTTGGATGGCAACAAAGTCCATGACACCATCTTTACTTCGTTGTTCACGTATGACTATAACGAGAATGTACTTCGTGCCTTTTACGACCTTTGGCAACTTGCGAGAAATCGGAGGCCTTTCAGTGCATGGATCCTTCTATGGTGAAGTTATCCTCTCAGCTAAGTAGTTGACACAAGAAGACAATCAAGGAAAACCTTTCCTCCCAAGATGTTGCCTACACCAGTTCTCGATGTTCAACAAACTCATGAAGGATGATGTCCACGAGGTCTCCATTTGTTATTGGATGGAGTTTTGGTTTCAAGGTCCGAGTAGGTACGCCAAGCCTTTGCAAAAGTCATCAAGAAATCGGAATACAAGACCAAAGTTAAATCATAATCCTTCTAGAAGTATTGATGCGAGCTTCCTGCCATGAATTCGCAAGGAGAATTCCCGCTTTGTTGAGCTTGGCGTGGAGGGGTCACTTAGAGCTGAGACTTATTTGGCGGCTTTCCTTGCATGTTGGATTCACAAATTTGTGTTCCTCGACAAGAATATCGACTACATTCATGCTAGTGTCTTCAAAATTGCGAGTCAGATGGCTCATGGAGAGAAGTTTTCCTTGGTGGTTCCAGTCCTTGAAAGTATATACCATGGCTTGAACGAGATCACCAGTTCGAGATTTGGGTTCCTGCAAAGAACTCTTTCCTATTCATTATGTATATGGATGGATAGGAGCATATTTTGACACCTACTACAGTTCTAAGCGTCCACAAAGAGGTCCACAAATGTGCAAGGTTTCTGGGGAGAAGATGGCCAAGCATTTCGACCTTAGTAATGCTCGTGAGTTGTTTCAAGAAGTTAGTGCGCGACAAATTCACCATTTGGCCATGATACAAGGGAGATAATTGAATTTTACCGATCGGGATGAATAATCGAATTCCTGGAGAGACATTTTTATAAGTCTTCGATCAAGCTTTATCACCCTTAGGCATGGTGACGGTCATATTATGGAATCTTATGGCGCACATAGGCTTAGTCGTCAATTCGAATTTTTTAAGATGTTCCTGGAAACCTCATAGAGCGACCTTATGACGGATCAGTGAAAATGCTAGTGCAATTCTGGGACTCTTGTGTTCGTCTTGGAGGCTCGTTAAAGTTTATCGTCCCTACACGTCCATCAGAAGAGGGGCCTCTATGCAGATTGGTGGTCAGCTCGTCGAGTGCACTCTTTCCGACAAAGTACTCACATCATTTTGAATGTTCCAAGTAAATATGATATTACTTTATCGTCCAAAGGTGATCAACATCAAAAGAACACTTACGAAGGGTCTTCCAATTCTTCCAAGTCCAAGTTAAGATCGAAAGATCCTTCACAAAGCACCAAGGTTTTATCCAAGTTTACCCCTTCGACGGGCGGGGATGCTCGTGTGGACAAAGGAGCTAAATGTGTTTTGTTGACTTCCAAGGAAACTGCTGCCATCGTGGAGGTGACGAACAAACCTTTCAAAAGGAAATTATGAAATAAACCAATGTTGTGCCAACAAACGAGAAAAGGACTCAACCTTTTGCTTTGTCCAATGAGATTGTGAATGTTAGTGCGACATCTAGTTCGAACGAGAGTGATGTTAGTCATGACATACATTGGAATTTTTCAAATAAGAAGGTTAAGGACACGAGCCATAGTGAGTTTGTAGACTTGACCCTCCAAGTATTGATACTGGATTTTTCGTAGAAGGTGACCCTTGCTCAACAATGTCGTATTCTGAACTGGAGAAACGAGTTTTTATTATTTCCTTCAAATTTACTCCTTTCCCCTTTTTTGAACACTAAAATAATAATAATAATAATAATTATTATTATTATTGTTATTATTTGTTTTTTAAAAATTGCAGTGGGGTGTCGATGTATTGTGTGATGATGAACTTGGTGACCACATGGTGGAAGACTCTGTTACAAGCCCAAATTCCTTCGGTGCGGCTACAAAAAGTACTCACACATAATTTGATGGTGTTGAAAATCATGTTACAAACAACGCTCTGTTGATGGATTTGAGTCTACCCAAAGAGTCGCACCTCGTTCTTCTTTCTAAGCCAGCCATGACGAGTAAGATGGAGGCCGCCACAAGTCAAGAAAAACGTCAAAAAGTCTTTGAGACTACTCCATGGATGTTGTATCTTGATGCTTCAAACTTCAAACTACAAGAGTCTATCTCCCGTATTGAACTTTCTTTTGTTAACATGATGTGGCATAACTTGTGTCAATGGATCAAAGAGTTCTCTCTTGATTCTCTGGATAGCTTCACAAAGTTGGAGGAAAGTATCACTTTGACTGTTGAGGAAATTAAGAAAGAAAATATAATTGATACTTCTACTTTAGAGGCTCTTGTTGAGGCTTTCTTCAAGACGTATGTGGGTTATGATGCTTTAAGATCGTCCAAGATGACCAAAGAATTTCACCAAGAGTTACTTTCTAATGTGCGACGACGCCTCGATGATGCAAAACAGGAATATGAAAAAGTGAATGAGTCTGCAGAGAAACTTCAAGCCAATCTTAAGAGTGTTGAACAACAACTAGCTGCCTTGATCTCTAAAAAGAAGAATATCATCGTGCTCTTGAATAAACAACAAGTGAAGTTGGCTAAAAGTCAAGAGAACATTGCCACCGAAGGGGATATATATACCATTTAAAAGAATCATCCATTATATGATGATGATAGAGAAATTATCCCTCTTGAAAGGGGAAGTTGAGAAAATCCACCAACAAATCCTTAGCTTCAAACCTTTTCCATGGTTTTAGAGTTTTTTTTTGCTTAGGATTCTCGACTTACGATTTTTTTTTTAATTAATAACATGTAATGGAGTATTTATTTCTTGGAGCAATAAATGTATTTTTATTTTTAGTATGTGATATCTCTCTTTGAGAGTCCCTCCATTACTCCCAATTATTTCTCTCTTAAATTTCAGCACGTGTCGTATCTATAGGTCTTGTTGCTCCGCACGCTCTTGTTAAAGAAAGTCACATATTGATATAGGAGCGTCATGATTGTAATCCGTTTGCATCGATAGAAAGGAAACTCAGAGACCTGTAGTACCTATGAATTTCATAGGAGAACTTCTTTCGGGCTATCACCAGAAAATTCGCGAAGTTGACTTAACTGCAGTGATCTTTCAGATTTGCGTACTTTTGGCGAAAAAAATGTATCTTGAGTTAGGAGTGTCAGAATGACAAACCATTTTTTATGACAAAAAATAGACTCAGAGATATACAACTTCTATGATTTTCGTGCCATAACTCCTTTCGGAATATTAACATAAAATTTGCAAAGTCAACTTAAATGCAGTGAATTTTCAGATTTGAGTACTTTCGGCAAAAAATTGTATCTTGAGCTAGGAGTGTCAGAATTACAATTCGTTTGTGGTGTCATAAATAAGGCTCGAAGATCTAAAACTCATATAAACTTCATGCTGAACGGTCAACATAATGTTTCTGAACTTGACCAAACTGCAGTAAACTTTTAGATTCGTGTACTTTCAGCGAAAATAAATCGTATCTTGAGCTGGGAGTGTCGAAATTGCAATACGTTCATGCCGTTAGAAAGTAAACCCAAATACCTAAAGTATCTATGAACATCATGGCAGAACTATTTTTGGACTATCGACAGAAAATTCACGAAGTCGACTTAACTGCAGTGAATTTTCATATTCGCATGCATATAGAAGTCTTTGAGGCATAAGACCTTCTGGATTAGTCAAAGTTCCAGATCATGTAATGCTTGACCCTTCAGAACACAATTTAGAAATTCCACAGTTAGGTCATATGATGGGGGAACAATTCACATTGGATTCAATTATGCAAAGATTTGTGGTAACATCATGTTTTGAAAAAATGAAGCGAACTTGGAAAGGCATTCAAGACAAGTTAGCAACAATCCTTCGCATCAATTGATTTTCAGACTTAGATTCTTCATATAGGACGGAGTATAAATATTTTCATCCTTCTATTTTCTTGACAATAATGTATCAGATCCTTGTATCATTGAAGCAATGAAATATCCATTTTGGCTCGACACAAATTGCCTTCTTTCTTTTTGCAATGTACGCCTATTTGAGTAATTAACGTGATGCCTCAACTCGAACTTTAATGATTATGTCACGTTGAAACACATTTTTTAAAGCTTATGCAACTGAACTTAGAATGAAACTCTAAGCTGCCTACGTACCTCAGTGATGAGGATCAGCCATAACGTAGTTCGAAATAAGTAATTTTTTTACTCAAGTGGCTGAACTTAGAATGAAACTATAAGCTGCCTACGTACCTCAGTGAAGAGGATCAAGTCATAACGTAGTTAAAAATAAGTGAATTCTTTTTTTCCTAGGCCGTCTCTTTCACAGTTTTCAACCTAGCGAATATTTTTTTTTAATGTCCTAACTTTTTCCTAGGCTGCCTCTTTTGAGGTTTTCCACCTAGCGGAATATTTTTTTGGTACTGCTCGCAGTTTAGGCTCATGTGAGCCAGAAGCATATCAACATGCAGTTTAGGCTCGTGCGTTAAGGAGCATATCTTCTTCAAAGATAATATCTGTCGTGCCCCTCTTTTTTACTCGCTGAATCGGGTTTCGACATTCATTTGGGACAACTCCCTTCCCTTTGGGAGAGGGGTATGGAAAGTGAAGAGTCGCCACCTAACAGATTTATGGTGCGTTAGGGCACCTAATGCAAGTAATTCATGAAACCAGTATACGTTACCAGAGATTGGGTAAGGTCTTGAAATTACCTTGAGGGTAAGGTTTTAGGCACCCCTCGAGGTCCATAATGGTGGGTCCTGGCCAAACTTACTTAGTAAATTAGTCATTTAACAGATAAGCAGTCTAAGAACACATATGTAAGTAAGATAAAACGAGTTTAAAGGGTAAGCAGTCTGAGCACACATATGTAAATAAGATAGGGGAGTCCTAAGTTATTAGCCTATAGGATCACATCAGTACAATGTCCGGTAATCCTTCCTCAACTAGAGAGGTTACACGTGACATTAGAGCACAAGTCATCATATCCTTTTACTACCCGATTACCCTCCCCTTAGAAGTTGTATAAGCGGTTTTAATTAAATGAACTCTAAGCGTGCATTACCCGTCCCTTTCTTGTGGTCCCGGAGGTATTTAGGAACTCTATTTTTAGGCAGTTCTAGACTCTCCTAAGGTGTTTAAAAAGGAAAATCTAACGACAACAAAGAAACAAACACGACTGTCAAGTAAGATACCAAATAAGTGTCCATGTTTACCTCCACAAATAAACAAGCAATTAACACGTCTCAAACATCAAGATTTAAGATGTTTCAGAAAAGGTCCTAGAACATGATATTTAAGTGAGCATGACAAACAGAGAATGTGCAGCATTCTATTAAGGCGAAGCGGTAAAGACCTAATTAGTTTGCCTGTTGATTTTAGAACCTGTTGAATCTGGGGAGTCACAAATAAACAAACATAGTTTTACAAATTTGTAAGGCCTTAATTACCTATAAGCTTGTCTAGGCGTGGTTTAGGGATACCCTATAACATGTTGTCTAAAATGCAAATAGAATTCTGGAAATTGACTAAAGGAAAACAAACAGTTTGAGTTTAATACATCCTATAAACATGCTTGTCTAGGTGCTGAAATTGCTTTTAAACATTCGTATAGACAGGACGGTTATTGACTTAGGCAATGTAGACATGATACAAACATAATCCTAAAGCAGAATTTCTAATGCAAACCAAAGATGGACATTATTATTAAGTAGAATTACAATGGTAACTTAATAACATGGTTTCTAGGTGATCATGATTATGCATAAGCGGAATTCCGTAACAAATAAAGTAATTAGCCTATTACATTGCCTAGTATGCCAGGTGATCTAAAAGCATGGTACACATGACATAAACCTTAGCATGATTGCTAATGCGAATAACATAATATGAGCCTAAAGCATGATTTATAATGCAAGTGAACACAACATAGACCTAAAAGCAGAATTTCTAATGCAAGCAAACCCAATATAAACCTAAAGCATGATTTCTACCCGGTGTCCCTACAGAAATCCATATACGAATCCCTCCCCTTTATTAATTTCCCCAACATCTATTTACAAAGGTATTATTATAGACCATAAATAAATTATATAATAAATATAAGCTATGCTATAAGGAGCCTGAGATAAGCCCAAAGTGAACCTGGGGCTGCATGCGTATCCCCTCTTAAACGGGAATCAGGTCGAGCGTAGTTAAATTTACATCATTTATGGAAACATAAACAATTACACATAGTATCGCTTGACTGCATCTGAATTGATTGGTTTTTACCAGACTTCTCCGTCCATTTCTACGAGTATGAGGGATCCTCCCGTCAATAATCTATGAAACATGTAAGGACCTTGCCAGTTGGGAGAGAATTTCCCTTTGGCTTCATCTTGATGCGGGAAGATCTTCTTCAACACCAGCTGCCCCGGTGTGAACTATCTTGGCTTGACCCTTTTGTTGAAAGCTCTGGACATTCTGTTCTGATAAAGCTGGCCGTGACATACTGCATTTATCCTCTTTCCATCTATGAAGGCTAGCTGCTCATAACAGTTCCTTATCCATTTTGCATTGCTGAGCTCAGCTTCCTATATGATCCCCAAAGAAGGAATCTCCACTTCGGCAGGAATAACAACTTCAGTACTGTAAACCAGTAAGTAGGGAGTTGCCCCGGTTGATGTGCAGACTGTGGTACCGTATCCCAGTAAAGAAAATGGTAGCTTCTCGTGCCATTGTTTGTGATTTTCTACCATCTTTCTTAGTATCTTCTTGATATTCTTGTTGGCGGCTTCTACAACTCCATTCATCTGAGGTCTGTAGGCTGTGGAATTCTGTGCTTGATTTTGAAGGTCTCACACATGGATTTCATCAGATCACTGTTGAGATTGGCGGCATTGATAGTGATGATGGACTCCGGAACTCCGAATCGGTAAACAATCCGGTCGAGGACAAAATCTGCCACAACTTTCTTAGCCACTGCCTTGTAAGATGCTGCTTCGACCCATTTGGTTAAGTAATCAATAGCTACCAAGATGAATCGATGCCCGTTTGAGGCGGTGGGCTCGATTGGACCAATGCCATCCATTCCCTAGGCGACGAATGACCAAGGTGAGCTTGTTGCATTGAGCTCATTTGGCGGCACTTTTATCATATCTGCATGTACTTGACATTGGTAGCATTTTTGGACATACCGGATGCAATCTGTCTCCATGGTCATCCAGAATAACCGGCCCTGAGTATGTTCTTGGCCAAGACAAAACCATTCATATGCGGGCTGCAGGTTCCGGCATGTATCTCTTCTAGCAACTTAGAAGCTTCTTTCAAGTCGACGCACCTCAACAATCCCAAATCAGGAGTTCTTCTATATAGGGTTCCCCCGCCGTGGAATAAATTGTTGGACAATCTCCGAAGCGTGCGTTTCTGAGTGTGGTTTGCATGCTCCGGGTATTCCCCTTTTGTCAGATACTTTTTGATGTCTTGGAACCAAGGCTTCCCATCTGTTTCTTCTTCAACATGAGCACAATATGACGGCTGACTATGCATCCTTACTGGGATAGGATTAATGAAGTTCTTGTCTGGATGCTGTATCATTGATGACAAAGTGGAAAATGTGTCGGCAAACTCGTTCTGAACCCTTGGAACATACCGAAACTCTATCTTCGTGAACCTCTTTCTGAATTCATGCACATGGTGCAGATATGGTAGTATCTTGGAATTCTTGGTGGCCCATTCTCCTTGTACCTGGTGCACAAGAAAATCTGAATCGCCGATTACCAACATCTCCTGAATATTCATGTTGATGGCCATATTGAGTTCTAGGATGCAAGCTTCATACTCTGCCATGTTGTTGGTGTAGGGAAATCTGAGTTTAGCAGATACCAGATAATGTTGGCCAGTTTCCGATACCAAGACAGCTCCAATACCGACTCCTTTGAAATTTTCCGCTCCGTCAAAGAACATCCTCCAACCGTCGTAGGATTCAGCCGTATGGCCCTATGAATAGCACTTCTTCATCGGGAAAATACATTTTCTAGGGTTCGTATTCTCCTTCCACAGGGTTTTCAGCAAGATTATCTGTCAGTGCCTGTCCTTTGACTGCTTTCTGAGTTACATAAACAATGTCGAACTCATTCAACAGGATTTGCCACTTAGCCAGCTTGCCAGTGGGCATAGGTTTTTGAAAGATATATTTCAGGGGATCCATCCTTGATTTGAGGTACATTGTGTAAGCACATAAGTAATACCTCAGCTTTTGAGCTATCCAGGTCAAGGCGCAACAGGTACGTTCCAATAGAGAGTACCACGCTTCATATGGATTGAAGTTCTTACTCAGGTAATAGATAGCTTGTTCCTTTCTCCCTGTCTTGTCGTGCTGTCCCAGAACGCAGCCAAAGGCTTCATCTAACACTGCGAGGTAGAGTAGCAAAGGTCTGCCTGGCTCTGGCGGGACCAAAATTGGTGGTGTTGATAGGTACTCCTTGATCTTGTCGAAAGCCCTTAGACAATAATCGGTCCAAATAGTTGCAGCGTCTTTCTTCAACATCTTGAAAATTGGCTCACATATGACAGTGGACTGGGCTATGAACCGGCTGATGTAGTTTAGCCGTCCTAGAAAACTCATTACATCTATCTTACTCTTCGGCGGTGGCAGCTCCTGGAAGGCTTTGAATTTTGATGGATCCAATTATATCTCTCGGCGGCTGACAATGAACCCAAGTAACTTTCCGGCAGGGACCCCGAATGCACAGTTTGCAGGGTTTAATTTCAGGTTGTACTTTTGCAGTCTGTCGAAGAACTTCCTCAAATCTGCTATATGATCTGTGGCTTTCTTGGATTTGATGATGACGTCTTCCATATACACCTCGATCTTCGTATGTATCATTTCATGATAAATGGTAGCCATAGCCCTCATGTAGGTGGCCCCAACATTCTTTAGACCTAATGGCATCATCTTGTATTAGTACACCCCCCATGGTGTAATGAAGGCTGTTTTCTCTGCGTCTTCTTCGTCCATCCAAATATGATGATAATCGGTGAATCAATCTACAAAGGACTGGAGTTCATGCTTGGCGCAATTGTCGATCATAATGTGTATGTTTGGTAGCGAGAAATCATCCTTGGAACTTGCTCTGTTTAGATCCCGATAATCAACACAGACTCTAAATTTCCCATCTTTCTTTGGAACTGGCACGATGTTGGCTAACCAAGTTGGGTATTCAACCACTCTGAGGACCTTGACCTCGATTTTCTTGGTGACCTTCTCTTTGATTTTCAGACTCATATCAGGCTCGAATTTCCCGAGTTTCTGTTTTACTGGTGGACACATTGGGCTTGTGGGAAACCTGTGAGCCACAATAGATGTACTTAACCCGGTCATATCATCGTATGACCATCCAAAGATGTCCTCATACTCTTTCTGGAACTGTGTGTACTCTTCCTTTTCTGATGGTGATAAGTGAATGCTGATGCGGGTCTCCTTGACAGTTTCGAAATCTCCAAAGTTGATTATCTCAGTTTCGTCCAGGTTGGACTTGGGCTTGTTATCAACATCCTCTACTTCTCTGACGATTTCCTCGGGTATGGCATCCTCATCTTCTGAATCACTATCCTTTTGTTGCGTTGCCTCATTACATGTCACAATTGTCGGTTCGTCAAGAAAGGAAATAGTAATGTTGTATAGATAAAGATATGACAGAAAATGGTAATATTAAATATCGATCCATTGAAACATAAAAGTGATTTTCAATAATTCAAACAACGTTTTTGGAACGCTGGAGGTTTTATTTAAAACAAATGCAAAAAGGGAAATCATTTTTTTAGCAAAAAACAAAATAAACACTGCTGTTTACCCTTGCTACCCCAGGACTCGTCGGGCCCTGGATGGTCTGACAGTCCAATTCTTGAGGAATGGTCCTTTCTCCAAAGCTCGGATGGTAGGGCCTTCCTCCTCCTCCTCCTCGACAATTACACGACATTCCATGTCATCATCCTCCAGAAGCAGGTTCCTCAAGGCGGAAAATTCTTCTTCCTCCTCTGATCCCCACATGATGTCGGTCTGCTGGAAAGTCTGATTCAGGTGCGGTATAGGCTGCTCAAGCGGATATTAAGGACCCCGCCATGGTGCTGACCAATCTTGAAACTCTTGCCAGGTGTATTGATATCCTAGTCCAAAAGTGGTACCATGCTGTTTTAACTACATTGGCTTGGAGATACACTGAAGGGTTTTGCCAAGACCCTTGTCGGGTTCATATCCTCTCCATGCTAGCATACTTCTATCTTGCTGCTCCACCACTTATCTTTCTAAATTGCATTGACCCGCTCGATGTGATGATAAGTTTCTCCCCCGAGCTTTCTTCTATTTTCAACTACCGGGATAGTCTGACGGTTGTAAATGGGGTTTCTCCCATCTCCATGGATAATCAGTTCTTGGTGGTTCCACTCGAACTTCATTGCCTGATGCAAAGTTGACGCTACAGCCCCAACGGCATGTATCCAGGGTCGTCCCAACAATAGACTGTATGATGCAGATATATCCAGCACATGGAACTCGACATCAAACCATGTAGTCCCCATCTGTAGACAAAGATTGATCTCTCCAATGGTAGATCTCTAAGACTCGTAAAATGCCTTCACATTCATAGTCCCTTCTCATATTTCATTCAGGCCTTTGCCCAACCTCTTCAGTGTTGTCAATGGGCAAATATTAAGACTGGACCCCCCATCTATTAGAATTCTGGCAATGAAATTGTCCTCACATTGCACGGTAATGTGCAGTGCCCTGTTATGATTCAAACCCTCGAGTGGAAGCTCGTCCTCGTGGAAGGTGATTTTATGACTTTCCAACACCTGTCCCACCATATTGGTCGTTTCCCTGCCAGTGATGTTGTTAGGTACATATGCCTCACTTAACATCTTTAAGAGAGCATTCCTGTGCACTTATGAATTTTGTAGCAGTGACATGATAGATATCTGAGCAGGAGTCTTGTTCAAACGATTGGTGACTGAATACTCCCTTGCTTGCACTTTCCTCCAAAGGTCGTCCGGGCTTGTTTCAATAACGGCAGTCTGTTAGAAGCTTGCTTATTGGATTCTCCCAAATGCTCTGGTGTATAGACTCTTCCCGTTATGGTCACCCCTTGCGCAACACCGAATTCTTCTATTTTTTTCTTTCCTCTTCTTCTAGCTTCGATCACATAATCCCAAGGTATAGCCTTAGTGTTGAAAGGCGGCGTGGTTGACACTGTCACTGTGAAAGGCATGGTTACTTTCACCTCGAATGGAACATGCGCAGTTGTGGGGGGTGCTATCTCAACTTCAAATGGAACTGATGCATCTATCTCAACCTCCACTAGCGGCTGTATTTGTATTATAATAGGATTTAGTGTGTGATCACGCTCAACTATGTCTTATAGAAAGACTAAACGGGCGCTGCAAATATAATCTG